>MU006785.1:0-101135 GCA_010093635.1 Massarina eburnea CBS 473.64
ATGGCTCAATCCTGGCCATCCGATAGGCCCTCAGATAAACGGAATCCAAACTCCTCTGGGCCTAGTCGAGACCAGTTGCAAGAGACTATGCGGTACTACTACTAGATAGCTACTAGGCACAGGCACAGGCACGGTAGGGTAGCTGCAGCCCATCGTCCGCCGTGATCGTGACGAGGCCGCCGTGCTGAGAGCTTCCGCAACCGCGCCCACGCCCACGCCCACGCCCACGCCAGACTCCAGCTCGGTTCTGCATTCTACACGCCTTCTGCAACGCATTCTGCACTGTGCTGCCCGGCGCGCCACACGACTGCTACGGCTGCGCTGCCCACCTAGATAATAATGCGGCGTCCACTGCGCACTCAAGGGCCGTCCGCCTGCACGCCGTCATTGTGGGTGTAATTGGTGCCGTGCTGGTGAGGGCGAGGGGAGGGTAAGGGTACCGGCGCAAGCGCTCACGCTCAGACCGCACCTGTAGCCCTAGCCCTAGCAATGGATGCATGCTTGTTACCAGGGCAGCGAGCGTGGAGCCCGGCATCTTCACTCAACCCTCCGAGTCCTCCTCTCTCTTCCTCGCTCTTCAAGCCTTCCACCAACCTTCTCCGTCCCCAAGAAGGTACTCTCCGCTTCCGTTGACGCCGTCTCTGGCTGGCTCCTTGGTCGTTCGTTGGTCCATCTGCGGCAGCTGCACTGCACTGCTCCCCGAGCATACTCCCCGACTTACACCTTCTCTCCCAGCTCCGCTGCGAGACGATAGCCCTCCACGCCCATCTCCGCAGCTGTCCACGCCCACGCCCACGCCCAATTCCTGCGAGCATCCTCAGATCAGAATTAGCTTTCGAGATTTATATGCTTATCGCCCATCTCACGCCGCCTGCAGAGTCGAGCGCACCCTCGTTAGCCCGACAACCAACCGCCCGAACAAACCAACGTACAAACGCCCTGCACACCGCCCGAGCATCGTCGCCATGGAGATGTCGTCACCCCTCGCGGCCATGCATCCGCCGCCGTTGCCGTGCGGGCCCTGGGGCTACCGACGAGATTTTCCCTCCAAGTCGCCGTTTGGAGCTCCCCCCAAAAACTTCAACTTCCGCGACCTCAGCATGAAGCGCACGTCCAGCGACTACTTCAGCCTGCAGCCCGTTGCCGGCTCCTCGCCGACAGCGAGCCTGGCCGCCGACATGTCCTCCAACTTGCACGTTGACCAAAGGTACACACAACCCTACATATCCCCCCCCTACATAGTATTCCCCTACATATCCTCCCTTGCAGGTCGAGAAAAGAACTAACCTTGTCCCAGCCCCCAGCTCGCCACGCCACGACGGTCGCTCTTCACCTCGAATCTCTCGGACAATCGGGGTAAGCAGCATGTAAACAATCCAACGTAGACTAGAACGGATGCTGATTGTGTGGAGCAGGAGGAACCAAGACCCCGCCCGTCCGTTGGGCAGGCGTCACCACGCCGCCCATTCCCTCGTCGTCGCCCAACTTCGTGCCGGACTCCATGGACATCTCGCCTCTGCCACACAAGGCCCCGTTCAATTTTGCTAGCGAGCGCTACTTACCGTCGCCCAGTCCCCTCGACACCAACGCGGCCAACGCTACGCCAGCCATTGAGGACGAGATGCTCTCTCCGTGCGCGGTGCCTGCTCCCCCCAAATTCTCTAGGCCTGAGCTCGAGAACCCCCGACCCATCTCGGCTGCCGAGTAGGTGTCCCACCACGTTGGGGCATATACGCCTGCTAATCCCTGCTAGGCACAGAAAACCTGCACTTCTCCGTCCGTCCCTTTCTAAATCGAAGACCTTCTCGACTAATGCAGTATCCTTCAAATCACGGGAACAGAACCCCCTCCCGACGTTCAAGTTCGGCGCTGGTGTCGACACCCTTGCTCCTTCCCCTTCTCCCGCCTCATTAGACGAATGCTTTGCGCCCTCGCCCCCCCAAGAACGTAGGACGTTTGCGAACCCTTTGATGGGACCTTCAAGACCGAGGCTCTTCGAGCGCAGCACCAGCACCTCTCGTGCCAGTGTACCGCCTGGGCCTGGTTGTGCTGTAAGGAAGCCTGCTGGCCCGCCCGCAAGGCGGCCCACCAAGTTTCGAAGGTCGCTTAGCATGTTCGAAAGCCCTGGAGATGTAATGAACCCGAAGCAGGACAATGACAACTACACACCGAGTGGTCTGCAATCCGTAATGGATGTTGATGAAGTGTCCACTCCCAAATTACCTTATTTCATACCGCCTAGTGAGCCAGACAGTCTTCCTCGAATCTCAGATACCACGTTGATTGGTATACTGAATGGTGAGTACGATCATCTATACGAAGAGAAAATCATCGTCGACTGCCGCTTTGAGTACGAGTACACTGGTGGTCACATCACCGGTGCAGTCAACTTCTGTGATAAGGACCTGTTGGGGGATCGGTTGTTCACATCGGACGCCTCTTCTACCACTACTAACACACTTGTCGTTCTTCACTGTGAATACTCTGCGCATCGCGCACCTCTAATGTAAGTACTGCTCCGTGATCGCAACAATCAAACGCTAACGTCAGCCAGGGCCAAGTATGTCCGCAACGAGGATCGCAAGATTAACTGCCACCGCTACCCGCAACTCACCTTCCCTGAGGTATATATCCTTGATGGAGGTTATAGCTCATTCTTCGGGTCACACCGTGAGCGTTGCTTTCCCCAACAATACCTTCGCATGGATGCCGAAGAGCATCAAGAAAAGTGCGAGCGCGGCATGGACAAGCTTCGTCAACGCTCCAAATTCAGCCGTGCACAGACATATGCTGTCGGCCAGCGTTGCTCGTTGGAAGAGAGTCCCACTGCTGTTAGCCGATCACGCAGCGGCGCTAATTTAAACTTTGCTTCGGACGCCCTCAATATTGGGCGCATAGGAACGACTCGTCGCATGGCCTCCTACTAAGGCCCCGGTTACGGCCAATAATTTCCTTACCATAATCAATTCGGCTCATGGCGAACGGACCCACGGCGTTATTGACAGCGGCATTTACAGCCTGGCGTCTCGGTCTATCTCAGATTCATACTTGCGGCGTTCTAGCGACTTGCTTCTACATCGATCTTCGACAGCAGTTGGACACCACTCAACTAATGGACTGCGAGCCTTCTCCAGTCGTCCTTCTCAACATAATTCCTCTTCTACGTACTCGGCCCCGTCGGCCGTGTTACGATGCACTTTTCTCGCGAGATGTTGCTGGATACCCTTTGTTTCCCTAACCAGCCTATTGAGCAGCACCAGACGAGTGCCTCGCGAGCTTTCCTTTGTTGTACCGACCTTTCCTTTGTTGTATTAATGACCATCCTCAGACGGATCTTTCTATTCCCCCCCCCTGCAGAGCTGAAAAAGACTCTTGCGTGTTCTAAGAACAATCTGAAGACTCATCACGAAAAATGCCACACAGGCCTACGTGTCTGATACCAATACCCATCACCACACTGCATCTGGTACTCTATTTCCTTACTTGGCTCATCATCGGTGTTGCGTCACACTTCCAGGCTGAACTTTTGGCCACATTTCCTCGTCTCTGGGTGGGTTGTGGGTCTGTTTGGGTTCCGTTTCTAGCATTGTCTCATTGTCTCATTTGTCCCGGTCTACCGAAAAAGGACATCATACGTCCTTTGTTTTGCGACACTTTTCGGTCGCCTCCTTTGTTACCCATCTGCTTGCTACTTGTTTCTCTGCGGGCCTGGGTGTGTAGGAGATGTACATATGTGGGATTTTCTCGGGGTCGTGCAGAGAAAAACAAAAGTAGTTGAGGGATCTGTTGGAGGGGCCTCGTTATGTGGTATAAGACGATGGTAAACTGATGGGCCTGTTTATGCTTATCCAGAATTCAAAAGTAACAATTATGACTGGTCCCTCATGCCTATATTTTCAGCAATGTGCCCAATTGGTATCGCAGCCCGCACAATGCCGCCATGTACCTCTTACTTACGATGCGGGGTGATGTTAGTAAACAAACATGACGAATTGGACGGCCAATGAGAACGCGCCGCTAACCGCGAACCCTGCCCAACCCCACTCTGCCCCGCGTGTTCGCCAACCGCGGTCTATTTTAGTCCCGAAACTTTCTTCTCTCCCCAGATGAAGTGTCAAAAACACAACGGCACCAACGGTTCCTCTACACCGCCTGCAGGTAGCGCGAACGAAAAACAACAGTACCTCGCGAAACGCCGCGAGACGACAGAGAAGCCATGGACGACATGGACGATATCGACGACATCATCGCCGAGATCGCCGTCGACAACACGCCCGCGGAAACACGTGATCTCCAGGATCTGACAAGATGTTGGGTGGCGGAGCGAATTGCGCCCGAGATGTTGGCGTGGCCTCACGACGTTGTGGATCGGGTGTTGGAGCGGATACGGCGGCAGATTGAGCTTGTGGAGGACCAGACGGGGAGTATGGATCCGAAGACGAATTTCAAACTCATTGTTGTGCAGACGGAGTTGGAGAGGTTTAAGTTTCTGGTTAGGGGGTTTTTGAGGGCGAGGTTGAAGAAGGTGGGTTTCTCTCATTCACTTGTATATGTATGGATCGTGTGGGTCTGGGAGCTGTTGGGTGTGGTTGTTGAACTGGGGTGTGTGTGTGCTAATAATGTTGTTGCGAGAGTCTAGATTGACGCGCATCCCCTCTACATCCTCGCCCAGCACAACGACTCCTCCCGAAGCGGAGACTTGAATCCTCTACTCTCCCCGTCGGAATATCAGTACCTCACTACCCACCAGTCTCTGCTCTCGGCGCACTATAAATCTTCCTTCCTCGGCCAGTTTCCGGCGTCGTTGCAGAGACTGGATGATACGACTGGAGGCGTTAATATGATTGATCGGCCCGATGAGGATGCCGCGGTTTTTGTGAGGTGTTTGAAGGATGTGGGGGATTTGGCGATTGAGGGGACTGGGAGCTCGGTGGATATTAAGAGGGGTGATGTTTGGGTTGTTAGGTGGAGTGCCGTTAGGAGGTGGGTTGAGGCGGGGGATTTGGAGGTCATATGATATGAAGTGAAGGAGGGGATTTTACTGCGTGTTGGGGTTTGTGTGGTTCTTCCTATGTGGAGCGGCAATGTGATACCCACTATAGAGAATTCGATGATAGTGAAGTGTGGAATGAAATATGAAAGGATATCGGCCCTTTGCAATTCCCAACTCAACTCTCTGTTTACCTTCCCTTCTTCAACCGCTTTGGTATATGTTTTGCGGAACTACAATTAGAGGAAATGGCCAGATAGAAGAAGGCCCCGAATATGACATCGACCATTCCCCAACACACCGGTAAAACGATTCATCTTCTCCCATCACCACACACATCCTCACATCTCCGCAATGACACCCCCATCTAAAAACCTCTCCAAATCCGCCCTAGAAGCTTGAGCCCTCCCATCTTTCTTCGCCAAATACGCATCCTCACTAACCAACAAATCAATCAAATCAGCCCCCCACACCCCCCTCCACAAATGGTCTCCCCAGACCGCCTTCACAACCTCCACATCCATACCCACCTTCCCCGCCACAAAATCATACACCATATTCTCACCCGGCTTATTCGCGAAGACGTCCAGAGTCTGGTTGAGTGCGCGGACAAAAGCCACGATATCCGCGCGCTTAGCCGCGTTGTTCAGTTTATCCGTCGTTGAGTAGAGAGAATAGACTTCGCGGTAGGTATGTATGTCTTGGAAGAGTACAGCGTTGTCGGTGCCGATGGCGCGAGCCCCGAGTTCGACGGCGGGTTCCCAGATGCCAAAGGCGTCGATTTGTCTGCTTTGGAGCATTGTGGGGAAGGTGGTGCTGCTGCATGGTGCTTTCATGCATATGTTGCCGCTGATGATGGTGTATTGTCCCTCTTGTACTCCTGCACTGGCTAGCATCCGCTGGATGAAGACGTTGGCGCTTGTACCGGCTATCGTGCCGATTTTCTTGCCTTTTAGATCGGAAAGCGTCTTGATGCCGCTTGCTTTGTTGGCGACGATGCGGTAGGGTACTTCGCAGATGACGTAGATGAGTCGGATGTTTTTGTGGCTGACGTACTGTTTGAGGCCTTGGGTTTCTGCGTTGGCGGCGAGGTCGAAGGAGGTATCGGAACCGAGATTGGCGACGCCGCCTGATATTAGGGAGGCGGACGAGGTGCCTTTGTAGAATTTGGAGATGGCGTAGGGTTGGGGGGTGTGTTCGATCCATTGTAGTGAGGAGCCTATCTTCAGTCCCAGAACGGCCGGGATGGAAGATGCAAAGATTACTAGATCGGAGAAATGCATGTTGGGAAGTGGTTGCCGATCTGGCTCTGCGGGACGGGCAGTGTTCTGCGTGGGCTATTTTATTCCAACGGCTGTGCTTAGGGGGCGTTATAGGTTGCGTTCGCCGAAGCGTATTCGATGTTCTGGCTATGCATGCACAGGGGTGCGATATATCAATTCATCTATCACAAGGTTAGCAAGAGGCTTGTTGTGCAACTGCCGATGCTACTAAGTCGATCCGGTTATTGTTAGTCGTGGAGAAGCAAAGGGTTGAATCTAAGAGACGATGCCCGCCAATTGCACTAAAATTGGCGGAGTATTCAATGCCCTCTCGATGGAGGCAAATTCAGATGGTCCCATACACAAATGAAGGATGCCATATAATTGGAGACTACGATTGATTGAAACCTGGGGTAATGTCTCGAACCATGTCGAGGATGAAAGTAGGACAGTATCACCGTGGAACCATAACGCCGACGCATGCACCAGCCAACACGTGCCATCGTGACAACCTCTATCTGATGACGGTCAGTGGGCTTGGATCCAGCCAAGCATCTTCTCAAAGGCCTGTTCCTGGTTCTGCTTGATCTTCGGGTCGTCGTAATCGCCATATACGGCGAAACCATGCGGCACTCCAGGGAACACCTGAATGTCGTGTTCGACCTTGTTCGCTTCCAGAGCGCGGCGGCCAGGCGTCAGGACCTCGTCTTCAGGGAACATCGGGTCGTCCTTGACGGCGGCAATGAACACGGGCGATTTAACGGCTTCGAGATCGTCCTTCGTCACCATGGTTCCATGGGCGATAGCACCAGCCCTCAGGACAGGCTCCTTCTTCACGACGCCCGCTTCCACATCGTTGGGCGCTTCCTGGCCCTGGACGGCGGGATCTGGATACTCTCCCGCCAGGATGAGGATGTACTTCGCTCCAAAACAGTAGCCTACGCCGTAGATGCCGCCGCCGTTGGCCACGGCGTCTGCGAACTCCTCCTTGGCGCCTTCAACGACCTTGTGCAGCAGCGGCAGGACGTTTTCGGACGTATGTCTAGCAAGCCACATGTCGATCATGAAGGCCTTGACTCCCTCGGCGGTCTTGAGCTTGATGGAATCCAGCCACGAGGCGTCTTGGGGCAGTTCGGCCATGTTCACGGAGTTGGGGGCCGGGTCGTTGTTGAACTGGTCCGGCATGATGACCACGTAGCCCTCTGCTGCATATTTGTCGGCTTGCAGCTGGTTGTTCGTCGACTGTATGCCGGTGCCGCCTGTGAGGAGGAGCAGGAGCTTGGAGGGGGAGTGCGGGTAGTCGGTGGGCTTCGCTACGTATACATCGACTCCCCCGAGCTTGGTAATGGCGCCCGTGGGAGCCTCGCCGGCTGGAGTAGGCCTGTCGGTCGTGCAGTGCTCCTGCCGGCAGTCAGTCATTGCGCTCTACAGTGCACTTCACTGCTTGGGTAGTTGAGCTTACACCCATGGTGGGGCCTGCTTGCGCCGGCGTGTCGCCTGGAAAGACACTCTCGCTGGCAGGCGGTGGCGTCTCCTGCACATCGCTCTCGGGGGCTTTGGTAGCAACGTCGCTGTCGGCCATGATGGTGGTTTACGGTTCCAATCATGCCTCGCCAGTCCTGCATGTACAATGCGATATACACTATGCCGGGATCGGCTACTGTACAGATTTCCGGGGATGCACTATTCCATTACTGGTTAGTACTGGACTAGTACTACATTGGCATACGCTATTCCCAGGACAGCTAGTGCGGGGCTGGTCGCATCACGTGAGCACTTAACGCGTCCACAGCGCGGACGCGTCGGGGCCCGTCTCTCCAACTTTGCCTCACCACTCCACCATCATCCACACACGCCCACATACTGCACCAACATGGCCGAGAACGCAATCACGCAGGGCGCTATCAGGTGCGTATCACCCGTCATATCACACTGCTTGCCGACAAATGCTGATTTCCGGCAGGAGCATCTTCTCGTCCGATGGCTGCGTTGTGGAGCAGCCGGTCATGCAGTGCGTCCAGATCAAGACCATGGACGCCAGGGCGGGTGAGAGTGGCCCGCAGCGCTTCCGCGTCGTGTTGAGCGACATTCGCAACTTCATCCAGACGATGATTGCGACGTCTGCGAACGACATCGTGCTCTCGGGCAGGCTCAAGAAGGGGTCTATTGTGCGTTTGTTGCGCTTCAACCCACAGAACGTGAAAGACAAGAAGATTCTTATCATCATGGAAATGGATGTGCTGGATGACTACGGCGAGCATGACAAGATCGGGCAGCCAGAAGCGTTGGAGAACAACCGGGCCGACGTGCAGCCAGCTGCCATCTCGGGCAACAACTTCTACGGGGCGAAGCCTGCGCAGCCGCAGCAGCAGCAGCAGCAGCAGAACCAGCAGCGCTCGCTTCCTGTCCACCAGAGCAACCCAGGGACATCCGCACACCCCAATCTATACCCTATCGAGGGGCTCTCGCCGTATGCACACAAGTGGACCATCCGCGCGCGATGCACTCACAAGACGGAAATGAAGACTTGGCACAATGCGAAGGGAGAGGGCAAGCTGTTCAGCGTGAACCTCCTAGACGACACCGGCGAGATCCGGGCGACCGGCTTCAACGACGCTGCTGAGAGGTTGCATCCGATCTTTGAAGAAGGCACAGTATACTACATCTCCACGCCGTGCCGAGTGTCCCTTGCGAAGAAGGCGTTTTCGAACCTGCCGAACGACTACGAGCTGCAGTTCGAGAGGGACACTGAAGTCGAGAAAGCCCATGATCAGGAAAACAAGCCGCAAATCCGGTACAATTTCACCAAGATTGGTGATCTGGACTCTGTTGAGAAGGAAACGACCATTGACACCATCGGCGTGCTCAAGGAAGTCGGCGAGGTCAATACAATAACATCGCAAAAGACCAACAAAGACTTCACGAAGCGTGATTTGATCCTTGCCGACGACAGCCAGACATCTGTAAAGCTTACCATCTGGGGTCAGCAAGCTCAGGCATTTGATGCTCCGCTCGAGTCTATCATCGCTTTCAAAGGTGTCAAGGTGTCAGACTTTGGCGGCAAGAGTTTGAGCCTGCTGAGCGCCGGCAACATGACTACCGACCCGGACATTGATGAGGCTCACAAATTGCGGGGTTGGTTCAATGCGGTAGGCCAGAGCGCAGTCTTCTCCACACACGCGAACCTCTCCAGCGGCACTGGTGGTTCGAAGCAAGTTAGTAAGGTCATATCAGATATCGTTACCGAGGAGACCTACATGCAAGACGAGGCCTCCTATTTCAGCTTGAAGGCCTCGGTTATCTTCGTCAAGAACACAACGTTTGCGTATCCGGCCTGCTCATCAACCCAACCAAAAGTGTGCAACAAGAAGGTGATCGAGGAGGAGCCTGGCGCGTGGCGGTGTGAGAACTGCCAAGTCGTGTGGCCGGAGCCGAAGTATCGATATGTTTTGAGTCTCAATGTGGCTGACCATACCGGCACAATGTGGTTGAATTGCTTCGATGAGGCAGGCCAGATCGTTGTTGGGATGGATGCCAACACTCTGATGAAAATGAAGAACGACGATGAGGAGAACGGCACCCAGAACTTCACCGCTGCCATGATGGATGCCACATGCAGGTCGTTCAACTTCAGGGTGCGAGCGAAGAAGGAGATCTACAATGATCAACCCAAGTAAGTCCCCTCGACATGTGTTGTCAGCATACCCACTAACACCTCCTCAAGACCCCGATACACAGTCTTGAACATCGCCCCTCTCAACTACGCCCAAGAGGCCAATAAACTTTCGCAACTCATCAAGCAGTACGACACGAACGATGACAGCTTGTTTGTGCAGTAGAGTGGACGATGTTCTGTCGATATGGTAACGAGGCGTTGTGAGTCGATTCGCAATCCAATGGTTTGTACGTATGCCGCTGGAAGGTGGTATAAAAAATCTTCCTAAAAATACACGGAAGGGGGCGGGCAGACTGTCTACAGATACGTAGTCTCGTTCCTGTGTTCAGGTGTTCCATAGCTATGCGTAGTAGTAACAAATCGCTGCTTTCAAGATCCTCTAATAGCAGCTACGAAGTATCCATGTGACACAAAGAAAGCGCAAAAGAGGTATGTGTATACGGTATTTAAAGCGTAGTTGTATTGACACCGTGCCGTGCGTGCCACTTTTATAGAACTAATGTGTCGGGATTTATCTTCTAGAACGCTAACATGCTTTGTACTTGGACTATTCGAATACAAGTATTAAACTACTATTTAGAGATTGATAGAGATACTAGATAAATAGATATAGCAGCTATATGTATTATTTCCCGCTGCGTTTTAAGTGATCCAACAAAGTCAGAGCTGCTACCAGCGCCCTGCTAAGATGAGGCTACGTGACATCCTCACGTGATGTCATGATAACGAATTAGCACAATCGGAAACTTACTGGTCAACTCCGGGTTGTCCAATACGGTGGACAAATTACTTCATTCATATAGGGCAATTGAGCTAAAACGGTTTCAGTGCCCATTCCGTCGCACAAAGGTGCTAACAGATTGTAGGATTCGAGGCTCGAAGATGAGCAAGAGCCTCAAGAACTACATGACCATTACGACTGTTCTCTCCGGATTTGCTTCCCCCTCATGTCTTGGCAGGATGGTATCAAGGTAACAGACGAGCTTATGAAAGCCGTATTTGGTTGGGAAGGCAAGCTAAATGGCTTTCTATTCTAAAGAGCTTGGTCGTTTGAAAACATCTCAGTCCCAAGACTAAGATAATTAAAAGTTTGACATCAAAGACCAGCAATTACTAAGCATCCTGTATAATACATTTCATGCCTTGTATACATGTAATTATTCGGCTTCAAATTTGTTTGTCTCGGTTAAGAAAGACAAGTCCAATGTACGCCAATACACGATAAACTGTCCCAATAATGAAGAGCATCCTGGCATTAAGTTAGATTAGAGCAAGCACACGCGCATAAGAAACTTACCCCATGTCTAAACTGAGCTGATTCAGCGTATAACCAGTCCATTTCGCTGCAGCCTCAATATCCCACAAGTACGCGAAAGGCGTGGTATGTGCGTGAAAATATGCTTCGGAGAACCAAGTCTAATATAATGAGCATACTGACTCCTTGAGTTCTAGAGGACTTACACCAGGGCACATTCGCCATGCCCACTCAAGGTGCCATGTCTTGACAGTCGACAAGGACGGGCCGTATCCACCAAAGATTCCTATGATGAGACTCCCGATTATGGCAAGTAATGGTCCATCTTGCCTGGAGACCACCATAGACACGGCGCATGCAAGCCCGTATATACCTTGGAAAACAGCATTAGCTCATAGCCCACAGAAGGATGTCACATTGGATACATACAGTAGAAGTATAGTAGATGGGCAAGATATAGTTGTCCGAAAGGCATGATGGGGGTTGCTAGCAAGGCATAGAAGACAGTGAAGTGGAGTGCTGACAGGCCGATGCGGAAGAATGTAGACAGAATCTTGCCTACGAAGTAAGCCGATCGACTATGGCCCGATGCAGCCTCCCGCCAGTACATTGTTTCTAATCTGCAGTGAGTACTGATAATATAGCAGGAGATGCATATGTCACTTACTCTCCTCGCCAAAGGTTTTGACACCAGGTGCCGCTGCAGCAAGCCCTTCTTTGGCTTAGCATTGACTCGGCAAGTAGCTTCGGAGGAGACTCACCTATAGCCAGACTGTTTAGAAGTCCAAGCTCAGGAACTAATGTGTAGTTTGTCGAGCTGGAAAGGAGTTCGAAAGGAGGCCGATAGATTCCTTGGAACATGAATCCATCGAGTTGGTATACGGACAGCCCAATTAAGAGACCAGCTATCGCACCAACAATGATCTCGAGAACGAAGCCCACAATTTGCCTGGTTTGTTGTGTCAGGGATCGCATGAAACAGTAGTATACTTGGTATAATCGAGACGCTCCACGCTCTGAAGCAGATCGGGCGAGAGCCTCCAGATCCACTGATCGATCCGTATCTTGGTTTGAATCCGTTCCAGTTGGGGGGTTGTTTGCATCTTCGCGTCTACTCCAAATTTCGGCCAAGTCTTCAATAGAGCGGGGTGTGTATTCTGGTGCTGACGACATATATCGCTGAGATTCTCCGGAAATGATGTCTATAATCGCGTCGGCGGGGTTACACTCTTTCGGAATAGAGTATCCTAAGCCTCTAAAGTAATTTGCGGAATCTTTGGTGTTGCCAAGAAAGATTTGCCGTCCTCCGGCCAGCAACAGAACTCGGTCAAGGGATAAAAAGATCTCGTGTCGGGGTTGGTGAATGATGCAAATGACTGTAACTCCAAGGGAAGAGAGCGACTTGAGCAACTCGATGATCGAAAGCGCCGAAGTGGCATCTAACCCAGACGTAGGTTCATCTAGTATAAGTACCATTGGCGCTGCAGCAAGCTCAATGCCAATGCTCACCCGCTTTCGCTGCCCCCCTGAGATAACAGGTTTAATAACATCTCCAACGAGGCTATCCTGAACATTCGAGAGATGAAGGCACAGTATCAGGGTATCAACATGCTTTCCGATTTCTCCACTCTTCCATGTCTTTGGTAGGCGTACGCGGGCTGAGTGAAGCAGATTTTCGCGAACGGTTAACTCGGGGAGTACGATATCATCTTGCGGAACGTAACCGATGATCTTCTTGAAACTGCAAGTGATTTTAGCCAATGAATACCAGATTGCCTACACTGTGCTATAGCATACTCTGACATGTTTCTTGGGGTTCCATTGATCGACGTGGTTCCGGATGTTGCTTTCGCTTTTCCCATGAGCACTCTTACGAATGTTGCTGTTGACATTAGCACCCAATCTTACTTGTACGAGAGAAATAACACACATTTACCAGCACCCGAAGCACCCATCACGGCGAGCAACGACCCCGGTCCAGCATGTCCTGTCACACCCTTCAATACTTCCTTCTGACTCCCGTCAAGTGTTAATCCTAATTGATCGAATTCAATTTGCATCCGTGTCGCATCTAGGCCAATCCCACGTTTTGAGGAATTGACGAAATCCTCCAAGTTGCTGAGCGCTTGGTCTGAATCTTCTACGGCCTTTTCTTTCCCTGTTCTCTGCACCGACGCCGTATCTGAATTGTTTGTGCTGGTCTGCGCTGTGCCTTTTTGGAGACGGTGAACGAGGCTTCGGATGTAGGGATGCATGAGAAAGTACAGCAGACCTATGTCTACGAGTAGAAGGGCTACGAGCCCAGTTATCTGGCGTTGTCCTGAACTTCCAACTGGACATGCGCTGATTCCATTACACCTTAGAGGTTGCTCACTTCCTGTAGGACAATAGTGACCACTTGGGCATTCAAGTTGCTTGGTGGTATGTGGAGGACAGTAAAACCCCGGAGCGCATATTGAAGGTTCGTAGAAGCCTTGTGGCTCTGTACAGATATTCTTGACCATGAGCAGGCGCGTGGCCTGGCATTGCTTCGTTGGCGGACAGTACTGAGGAGGGTGGTTCTTGTCATTGTTTGGACCTATCACTGTCAGTTTCCCGATACATACACACACTGGGGAATTGGTTATCTGCTCACAAAAGAAGCCAGTATTGCATTGGTAATCATCTGTCAAGCTCACCGGATTATCTCCCGTCAAACAAGTAAAGTTGCTGGCGGCCATGGTCAACAAAGTTGCAAAACGGCAGGTAGTGAGACAGACATCAATGCCTATGGACGCGATTTTCGATGACCGATCGAGATCACACCCGGAAAGCATAAAATGGCTAACCGACGTAGATACTCGGCACACCCTCAACGCTACAGCTTTATTATTGACTGTTCGCATTAGGCCTACACAATGGCTGCGCCGCTGGGGAAGATTGTAACCGATATGAATGGGCGATGGCTATTGGCGGGCATATGCCATGCAGTCTCCAGAGCTGACAACACATGCCAGAACAAGGATCTTTCAGAAGATACCAACAAGCTGATGATCCTTCAAGGCGGTTCATGGCGTTTCCTGGATGGTACAAAAGGCAGTCACGTTTGCAGATATCATAATTTGCGTCATCCAGCACGGCTCGGGAGCTACCGCATAGTCTCGAACAATTGGTGTGGGCTAGCACCAGAGAAGCTTAGAGGCCGTCTATCCAAGGGCCTATAGGATGGCCAGGATCGAGCTATGTGGGTCGTTGTGGGGCGCTCGCCGTCAACTTCAATCCTTTGTACAGTCCCTAGGAGTATCTCAATTCATCCAAAATACTGATATTGCCACCTAAATCAAGCCTCTAAGATGGCAATTAGTGATTGCCAGGTCGTCTGTAAGTCTTCTCGTGACTCTGAGGGCCCTATAGAGACCTCTGATCGTAGGCCCTAGCAACTCTGTCTAATCTCCTATTGGCGCGCCCTAGGGCACTATCCCCTGTACAGAATCATTGTACACCTCGAAATTGACAGTAACCCTACGAGTATTAGACATAATTGATGATGATTGTATAGTAACTATAGTACAGAGTCTATCTACGCAGTCTGGCATTAATTCCAGGAGATGCTAAGGCATATTGAAACGACCCACAACGACCCACATGGCTCGATCCTGGCCATCCTATAGGCCCTTGGATAGACGGCCTCTAAGCTTCTCTGGTGCTAGCCCACACCAATTGTTCGAGACTATGCGGTAGCACTGTAGTCGTGCTCAAAAACATCGCCAACTTTAGGCTGAAGGGAACAGATGGGGAGTGCCCCATAAATATTTTGGTAGATCTTACTGATCATTAGCTAAGAGAACTCGTTATCTTGTGCGAAACACGAATCTGGAAGGCTGAAAGCAAGCCAGTGCGCAGATGGTGGATGACTATCTCCCATAGCGTAACACGCTTTTGGTACATCATTAGGCAATGCGCATGCACGATTTGATTTGGGGATGTGTACTTATGAAGCTAATCTCAAAAGAAAAATGAACGAGCGCACAAATGGAAAGGATAGCCCGCCCTACCTTTTGCATGCATGCACCTTTTCTCGAGTTCAGGAACGTTAGACGAAGTGGCGGCTCGAAGGATTCTAGGAGGCATTGATTAGCAGTCATACGTTATGATTAACAGAAGTGCATACAATCGCTTACACTTTCTCCAATGGGAGACATATATGCAAGTTTAACCGCCAGGATAGTATGCTGCCGGCCTAAGCCATCACCACGAGATGGTGTGTAACTATATACTACCCGAAAACACTCAAATTTAGCGAAATGCTGTAGCAGAAATCCTAAATGGTCATGATAAGACGTGGGGGTTCTTATGCGAATATAGCAGGTGCTTTTGAAGGCTTCCTAAAGCATCCTTAAGTTCAATCGAACCCTTCAATTAGTGTTGAACACGTTCTTTTTCTGTGGCCTTCGATTTGACGTCGTTTAAGAGTTCCCATAGTATCTCTATCCTTGTCGAAAATTACGACTGAAGACATTCAATGATGACAACTTGCGCATCATAATGAGAATCATGGCCATGTGATCATAGCCGTGACACCGAATCTTCTCTTGCGTTTATATTCGTGATCCTCCGTTTCGTCACCAAGAGGCTTGTAAGGATCAAGTGCCACACAGAAGATTATCTAATTCTGTTGGTATTGGTGTGTCATACAAACTTTGCAAGGGTTGTGCTCTAATCAAGGTGCAGGTAGCAACTTGTTGACTCCAGTCAAGGCACTTCTTTATACTCCTTCTATTACTGGCGTTTTTTAACGAGCAAACGACATCCCAGCTGTCGGGTTTGGAGCTGGTCAATGTAGCATCACTATCTTCCAGAAACATGGTGTTAACTGCATTTCTAAAAGCCTCGAGGTACGTATTTCCTGTCAAAGGAGAGCCTATAATGTTTGGTACTTATATCGTTGCGACAGGTTCTTTTCGCCCTCCAGCTCAACTACAGCCTTGCGCATCTCACGATCAAAACCTCTATCCTGCCCTACCAAACCATCGTCATCGTTCCTTTCAAACACGCCTGGTGCATTATATCCGTCTACATTATTGCGAACACCCCCATATCGTTTTTTTTTAATCATGAAAAAAATCGCAATTACTTCGTTATACTTGGGACGAGCCCAAAGGCTTTACGCCAACCTGTCGGTGATCGAGATCTCTTCTGGAGGCATTGCTGTATTGGCGAATCTCATGCTTTCAGTGCTCCCAATGCCTGTACTTTGGATACTTCACTTGCCAAAGCTGAAGAAAAAACTGTTGAGTGGCTTGTTTGCTATTGGTCCTTTGTAAGTGCTATCTGGTTTCTGGTCACGGTTTGAGCAAGTTTCGCCGAACTCAGAAAGGCACTCTGATCGCTATCATTATACGGGCAGCGTGGCGTATTTTGGAGAAGTCGGCATTATAGTGTCCATTTCACTTTTGAGTACTGTCTGGTTTTGTTCATTAGATATCGGAATTTTACTGATGGATATTTAGTCATGATGCCGAACACACGTATAAGGTATGTATTATCTTTTCTTTCCTCATTATCTTTTTAAGATATAGGAATAGTTTTAGAGTCGCATTTGCTTATATTTTGGTGGAATAACAGGTCCATTGTAGAAGTGAAGCTGGGTATCATCTATGCCTGTATTCCAACCCTGAAACCATTACTTTCGCATAAAACCAAGGCAATAAGCATACCACCATACTCGACAAACATTAGGAGCATGACTGGATTCTGATCAAAGAAAATTACTTCTGATAATACCATTTAGACAATCTGTATGGATGGATGGTTGAAGGTGATTGAGCACAACCATAATGACTTCATCATATCAGCGTTATTGGTGCTCCCCAAAAAGCCGTACCGCTCTCTGGGGTGATATTAGCTTAGATTCAAGTGATTTGATTGTAACAGAAGCGATCTCCATTCTAACATCTGATGTGGGGGTGGATAATGTGCTTATCAGGTGTGCTAGTTTGACTCTTTACGCCGCAAAGAAGGCAACCTGCATCTCTAGAGTTGATGGCAGACTTACCTATCCCATATTCTACGTCCAGATGCTCTTCCCCGAAGCCCTCACGTTCGGTTAGGCTAGTACTGCATTGATTGGGTATAACTTTGTCGATGATCGTGACAGAATGCTAGACCACGCACTATCACGAAGCATGGGCTAGCGAACCTCAATGTGTGCCGCATGATAGATTGCGGGGATGAACCTCGAATGCATGCCTAATTCGACTCGAATGATTGACTCCACACAGGTGGAGGATCTTACCCAGCTTACATTCTAAGAACGCTTATGCCGTCACTCAATAACACGGGCTGCAAGAGAGTGTTGATCCTGAGACATTCAGGTTCCGAGAACTTGGATCTGACACATACTTTGAAGAAGCTTAGAGATAAGTCCCTCTTGGCAAGTACTATAGATTAGCAACTATCCCATAGAAGTACGGGCGTTACACACAGTCCTTCAATATCTTCTACCATGCTTTCCTCACTCCAAGAGGTAAATGCTACCCATATACTAGTCATGATTGTCTTTATCAGCATTGTCTGTGCTTGGGTGTTCAGTCTCATGCTTCCGCGTGAGAGCTTCCAGGATCCAGAATCGAACACCAAGGGGGAAATGCGTAACACTGTCGTGTATCCAGCTGGACCAACACCCATTCCATTGATTGGGAACGTCTTCTCTTTCTTGCAGATGATGAAAAACTCCGAGAAGACCCTCATCCATTTGGCGGTCGAGTATGGAGGAATATGTATGCTCTGGCTCGGAAGAAACCCGGTGCTGGTCATCAATTCTCCAATTGCAGCAAAGGACCTACTAGACAAGGTAAGCCATTCCACCAAGATGAACAAATTGCTAGTCACATCTAACTTTCCACAGAGGGGAATGGTGTATTCGTCTCGTCCGATGCGAAATGACTTTCGGGCAGAAGCATGGCCTTATAGGCTCGTGACCACTCCAACCGGCGACACTTTCCGACTTCTTCGAAGAATATACCACAATATTCTAGGGCCTCAGAAGTCTGCCGGAATTCGAATCTACCAAGATTTCGAGTCAAAAGTCATGCTGAATGCGCTTCTTGAGCGGCCGGAAGGCTTTCTCATGTACACGGAGCGGTTTGCCATGAGCGTGATCTTCAGCGCAACTTACGGCGTACGGCTAGCAAAACTCGACCATCCCATCATGACCGAGTACTATGCGATATGGGAGTCTATGCTCAAATGTAAGTAGTTCGGTCCTGTTGGTAGCGGAATGCTAACGCGACAGACTTCCAACCCGGTTCCCTTGCCATCGATTTCTTCCCGTTTCTCAAGTATCTGCCAAATTCCCTGCAACCATGGCGAAAACTAGCCATAGATTTGAGGTCGCGCGAGATGAATCTAAATCGGGCTTTTCTTCGTACAGTCAAGTACCAAGTGAAGCAAGGAGCAGCTCCACAATGCTTTGGCTCGCTATTGATCAAAGTAAGTAGACAAAACGCTGCAACGTCTTACGCTAAGTTGGAACAGATTCAAGAAGAGGAATTTATCAGCGATGATCGTGCGTGCGATATTCTTGCAATGCTGATTGGAGCTGGATCGGACACGACGTCTTCATACTTGCAGTCTTTCTTCAAAGTTATTGCACTACACCCACACGTAATGAAAAAGGCTCAAGAAGGTAAGCCTAACGACTGCAATTATGTATCTGGAACCACATTGACTCACGTTTTCCAGAGCTTGACAGAGTCGTAGGCCCACTACGAATGCCTACTTGGGATGATGAGATGTCTCTTCCCTATGTCCGAGCAGTCATCAAGGAGGCACACCGATGGGCGCCAATCGGAAGCCTGGGTGTTCCACACGCAACAACGAGAGACGATACTTATCACGGACAACACATTCCCGAGGGAACAGTTGTCTTCCCAAACCTTACGGTTTTGAGCCGAAGCCCTGAGCGTTACGAAAATGCTGACGTATTCGATCCCGACCGTTTTCTAGGGGACGATATGGATGCATCAAAGTGTGCTCTAGATCCTGATTACAAGAAGAGAGACCACTTTCACTACGGTTTCGGAAGGCGTCTCTGTCAGGGTATTCACGTTGCAGAAGCCAGCTTATATATCGCGGTATCGAGGGTACTTTGGGCTTTTGAAATAGCCCCGGATCCAACTGCTCCACCATTGGATATGGATGCAAAAATAGGTAGGCAAGCTCCACAGTTGTCCAGGCCAAATTGAACTAACGAATTGTAGCTGGCTTGGTCAATAAGCCTGAACCATACCAGCTTTCCATCAAAAGACGTAGCTCGGCCCATGAGCGGACTATTCGGGAAGCTTTTCAGGGGTCACACACGGATATACTCAACTTTGACGATGTCGTCGTGGACGAGTAAATGCGGATGGTGGTATGTGAGGTTGTTTGCCAAGGAGGTATTTTGTATGTTGTGTAACGGCCGTACCAACCCTGGAGGAAATTTAGAACCTTGGCAGTCCAGGTTCCGCTGTAGTCTTAATCGTCTGCGCCTCTTTGTTCCCATTTCTGTTCATAATCCAAACCTCAATTCAAAGCCTCCACCACGTAGCCTAAGCGAAATCCTTACTCGTTGATCTGAATCGTTGGGCGAGGTCCTAAATTACGATTTCCAGCCCGACGACCTCATTGCCCACCCCAAAGAGCCTCTGAGTCGATTACGAGGAACAATGGACAAAGAAGATCCAAGCTTTCAGGAGATATCGAACAAAGCTCACAACTTTCTTGAGGTGTTGCAATCTCGTGATGATTCCAAGAATCCGCTCCAACAAAAAGGAAAGGGCGGGTGGCTATTCAATGCCAAGGACCAGAGTTATGTCGTATCTGATTGTTCTGTAGAGGGGTTTAAAGTGGTACGTCTTCTACAAGAAGATCATTAACTCTCCACTAAATTGGGAGTAATAATCTTGCAAAGACTGCCTTGAAGGAAGTGTCTTGAACGAGATAATCTCCGTATAGAGATTACGATTGCATTGATATCCTATTCACTATTCATAATCCCGTTCATGGATTTGGAGGCTATGAGGTTGAGTGTTCATATCCCGAGAGCACAACAGCCGTCATCGCAGCACTGTCGATGTTCCGCAATTACCACCCCTCGTATGCTCGGAAGGAGATGGAAACTACTATTTAATCTGCTATTGAATAGTAGTTATTATAGGCCGTAGGGAATATGTTTTACGTAGAGAACGATGGCCACGCTCGAGGGGGTTTGGCTGCTGCAGGTAGGTAGAAGCTCTGCTAACAGTGTAAACCAATGTAGATAATGAAGTCAAGAAGGCAGTGCATAAAGCCCTCAATATAATAGACATTGCTATGCAAGCTCTCTCTCGATCACAGACTCGAGGGTGAAAAGATCCCCCAGAGGCCCCAAGGTTAGAGAAGAATGATTGGGACGAAGTGGCTCCTCGGCAGGGGGGCTTCATGGTATAATCAATAATCTCTTTGTGCGTGACAACATCGCCACAAGTTTCTGACATACCTGACAGAGAATTAAAGCAAGAGGTATAAGGATATGTATTTCACAGTGAAGAAAGGTTGATGGAGTTGTAGGGTTATGTTCAATTTTCCAATTCGATAGAATCCGTCAGAGGTAGCAGTCGAAAAATCTTACTGAAAGGTCGTTCGCGAAACCTTATTCTATAGTTGACAGGCCCGAGACAAAGCACTACTTCTTTAGTGAGCTCCATGTTCAACTCCACTTCCATGCTGCCAGAACGAATGGCTTTCAGTAAGTTCAAGGTGGCGAATAGAGGTTCAGGGTCTGTCGGCCTGAAAGAACCACGATCGAAATACGACTCGTCTGCCACGGTCTGGGTGGTAAAAGTACGTACCTTATAGTATACATAATCTACCCACTATAGCGGGCATAAGGCTACTCACGACTGGCGAGTATTAGAGTAAGGTTCCAAGATAAGACTAAGACTAACCCCTTCTACTACAAGTGATAGGGGAAGTAAGAGCTTTAAAGTGGCGCTGCAGAGAGAAGAGCCTGTTATGCCACGAAGAGCTCTGTACAAACAGGACACAGAGACCTAAGCCATACAGCCAAGGGCCTCCTAGAAGACCAAATATTTGAATCAACACGAAAAGCGAAGATTCGCTTCCCAGAGGTCTTTGAAGTTTCTCCTACTACATTATTCAGCCGAAATATTACAATTGCAGTAGGATCAAAGATCAAAGATATGCGGATAAAAGACCTCGGCTCAACGAACTAGTACCTACCCAGTGACATCAGAGTTCGGAAATGCCCCGGACGATTCGGAACAAATCTAAACATGAATTTCAAATCAACAAAGGCCCCACTCCATACAAACCTCGACAAAATCCTCAGTCCCTACCTAGATCTCTCTCTCTATACGAGGTGTTTAAATAAACCTAAACAACCCCTCATCGCAACCTTCCCACCACCATCACCACACCCATAACCCCTCTTCACAAAACCTCCACCCCAACCATCCAAAATGCCATCCACCATGCGCGCCGTAGGTCCGTACACCCTTCCCAATCCCACACCCAACACCAACCCAACTCTCCATCTAACACCCCCCAGACATCGAAAACGGCAAAGGACCCATCTCCGCCCTCCACCTAACCACGATCGCCCGCCCCACACCCTCCGCCTCCCAAGCCCTCGTAAAAATCAAAGCCTTCGGACTAAACCGAATGGACCTACTCCAACGCGAAGGCCACTACCCGGTCCCACCGCAAGCCCCCTCAACGCTCGGCGTAGAATTCAGCGGCGTGATCGAAGCCCTCGGCACCTCCGGTGGAGGCCCCGAGAACTTCACCATCGGGGACTCCGTATTCGGGCTCGCGTACGGCGGCGCCTACGCCGAATACATCGCCGTGAGCACGCACATGTTAGTGCGAAAGCCGTCGGAACTGAGCTGGGAGGAATGTGCCGGGATACCCGAGACGTGGATAACGGCGACGCAGGCGCTGTACCTGGTTTCCGGCTTCGCTCAGGGCAAAAGCGTGCTCTGGCATGCGGCGGCGAGTTCGGTGTCGATAAGCGGGATACAGTTGGCCAAGGGGGATGGCGCAGGTGCCATTTTCGCTACCGCGAGACAGGATGAGAAGTGTGAGTTTGCGGTCAAGGAATTGGGTGCTACGGCGGCGTTTAATACGACGACGACGGATTGGGCGGAGGAGGTTTTGAAGGCGACGGATGGGAAGGGTGTGGATATCATTATCGATTTCATTGGGGGAACTTATTTCAAAGATAATCTCCGGGCCATTGCGCGGGATGGCGTGGTCGTTGTGCTGGGGTTCATGGGCGGGACTATTGTCAAGGGTGATGTGGATATCAGTCCGATTCTGATGAAGAGGGTCACGTATGTCGGGAGTACGTTGAGGAGTCGCGACGAGGAGTATCAGAGGAAACTGAGGGATCAGTTGGTGGAACATGCGTTGCCGAAATTCAAGGATGGGACCTTCAAGGTTTACGTGGAAAAGGTTTTGCCGTGGGAAAAGGTGCAGGATGCGCATAGGTTGCTGGAGGAGAATAAGACAAAGGGCAAGGTGATCTGCACCGTCGCGTAAAAACAAAATCCTAGCACACGTCGCAGGTAGATATAACATGGAGTAGTAGATCTTATATATTATATTATATCATATCATATCAATCTCTAAATCTCCCCAATCTAAACTATCCCCTAAAGAAGAAAAAAAGTGTATATACAATTGCGCGAATTCTTCATACCCTCCCTCTACTGGTCCAACGGGTACCGGTCCAAAAACTTGAACTGTTTCAATCCTGCCTCCAAGTCACTCGACAGAGCACTCACGTCGCTACCGCCATATACACCAGGGGTACCGGTTTTGATACCGGCAGCGTCGAAAGCCTTGGACCCAGTGCCGACAGCGCCGACAGGCTTACCCCACCTGTATCCGTCCTGTAGGATCTGCAGAGGACGACCAGCAGGGTACAGCGTCGACAAGGCAGCAGTAGTCGCATTGTAACCCGAGGTGGAGTTCGAGTTTGCGAGGTTGTTGCTTGTGGTAAACAGCGCACCGGTGCCGTCTCCGACAATGATGGCATCGAACTGCGAAGCGTCCGAGGCGGAGTATGTTTGGTTGACTCCGTTGCCCAGCGTCTCGGAAACGACGACCAAGTTGACCTTCAGAGCGGCGAGGGCGGACTTGAGTGAGTCGGTGCTTGTGTTGCCACTCGCGGCGTTGGAGGTCAAGTATCCGACTTTCAGGCCATCGAGTTTGAGAAGGGGGTCTTTGGAGACAGATACACCCGTCGTTGTGTTGTCGTGGTAGTACGTCGGGTCAGCGGCGGGCGCAGAGACACCGAGAGCAGAGGCGACGCGGGTGGCAATGTCATGGCTGACGCGGTTGAGCTGGATGAGTACGTTGCTCTTCACAACGTCACTGGTGAGCTGAGATGTCTCGAAGCGCATGGCGTTGACGACAAACTGTTGCTCGACTGGTAGCAAGGAGTTGAAGAAGAGACGGGCCTGAGACCAGACATCGGCGAATGAGGAAGATTTTGCGCGGACGAGCTTGCCTGCGGAGCGGTTTGGTGCAGTGAAGAAGCCGCGGCCAGCGGTCTGGTTCGCTTGCTTGGGAGAGCCCTCGTTGAGGCTGTTGGGCGAGTAGGCTGCTGTGTTCAGGGGGATGTACATTTGGCCTGCATACGGTCAATTAAGGTTTCTCAAAACAGTGCACATTGTAACGTACCGGCGCCATCGCGGTTGTTGTTGTGCCATGGCACACGCGGTTGGTTGATGGGGAGCTGCTCAAAGTTGGGGCCACCGTGGCGGTTGATCTGAGTATCAAGGTAGGAGAAGATGCGGCCTTGAAGTAAAGGATCTTCCGTGAAATCGATGCCTCGTACCACGTGGCCTACTTGAAACTAAAATTGGTCAGCAAGGGGATTTTCGAAAGCGAAAAGTGTAACATACCATGACTTGTTCAGTCTCTGCAAAGTAGTTCCTTGGGTTGCGGTTCAGGGTGAGTTTTCCAAGCGGCGTGAATGGAATAATGTCCTCTGGCACAATCTTGGTCGGGTCAAGAAGATCGAAACCGAATCGGAGCTGGTCTTCCTCCTCCATGATCTGTACTTCAAACTGCAAGGTCACATTGTCAGTTCCATGCATACTTTGAGAAATTGGAAATCCTTACCTCGTACTCTGGGTAGTTGCCAGCTTCAATGGCATCCCAGAGGTCTTGACGGTGAAAGTCGGCGTTCTTTCCGGCCACGACTTGCGCCTCCTCCCAGAGAAGAGAAGCCTTTCCTTGCAGGGTCTTGAGTCGGAACTTGACGAGCTTAGTCTTGCCCTCGGCAGTGACGAACCGGAAGGTGTGGACGCCCCATCCATCCATGTGCCTGAAAGATCGAGGTGTTCCATGTCCGCTCATAGCCCAGAAAAGGGTATGAAGCGAGCTAGGCTGCTGACTGAAGAAGTCCCAGGCGCTGTCATGGGCGGTGGCAGCTTGAGGGATTTCACGATCTGGCTTGGGCTTGACGGCATGAATCAAGTCGGGAAATTGTATGGCATCTTGAATGAAGAAGACCGGGATGTTGTTGCCAACAATGTCTGCGCCTTGTTAGCTGCCAGTTTTGGAAAGCGAGCACTATCAGGCGAAAGCGAGTCTCGGTGGGAGTTCGGACTTACCAAAGTTGCCTTCGTCAGTGTAGAAACGGGTAGCAAAGCCGTGCACATCGCGGACCGTGTCCGCGGAGCCGCGTGAGCCAGCGACTGTGGAGTACCGAATAAAGACCGGGGTCTCCTTGCCAGAAGACTTCAAGAATGAGGCATCGGTGATATTGGACCAGTCGCCATAGGATGTAAATACACCGTGGGCACCAGCACCTCGAGCATGGACAGCTGGACGAAGTTAGCACTGGTCATCAATGACGCGCCGGTGTGGAATGTACCTCGCTCTGGGACACGCTCGTGGTCGAAGTGCGTAATCTAATTAATAAGATCAGTATTATAGTTCACATGGTCCAAGCACAAGAGTAACCAACCTTCTGACGGAAGATGAAGTCTTCCAGGAGAGTCGGACCCCGATCGCCGGCAGTGAGTGAGTCTTGGTCTGAGATGGGACCGCCAACATCACTCGTCATGTAGGCATCGTTGTCGTTGACCTCAAACTGTGCCAGGAACTCATCGGTAGGCGTAGCGGTCGTGTCTCGGCGAACGTTTGGATGATCGGCGGGAAGGTCTCGAGAGTCGAGCTCCCCAGACATCAAGGGACAGGCGGCATAGGAGAGCTGACCGCAAGCAGCGAGCACGGCAAGGAAACGAGAGGCAACCATTTTGGAGTACAGAGCGAAGATGCAAGCTGCAGAAGAAAGCAGGCGGGAGGTATGGGCTTTTAACTCTTGCCGGATCGTAGGTCTTGCTTTCCAATCGGACAATCATTGTCACTGGCCTACGCTTGGGCCCGCACGCGATGAAAGCTTCCACTTTGGATGGGGCGGACTTAACGTCATTGCCAATGATCGGGATCCAAGATCCTGGGGGACAGAAAAAAGGACGGACTAGCAGACCCGAAAGCGGCCGTCTAATCTGCTGGCGGAAGCCAAGACGTTGTGTGTTGATCAGTGAAGGTAGTACCGAGCACAGCATGCAGGCGAGGTATTCCAGCACACACGGCTCGAAGCTCAACAATGCCGGGCCAGATGGATCTATGTAGCAGGTGCAAAAGCCAGAAGGCCAAAAGTCGGGAGATAGTCCTCGAGCTGCAGCTGGAAACGAGGCGGCGTAGTGAGGGCGTGGTCAGCAATCGGTAGGGCGGGTTGTGATTTGACGTACACCGGTAGGGATCACAGGCAGCAGTGTACTTGATAATAATAATAATAATCTAAATCCGTTGCACTGAATAACGGGCCAATGGAGTGTGCGCTGATGCAATTGATCCCCAGGTACCGTCTGCCATACCCGTCTGGCACGATTCCGCACGAATTGTCGATGGCGGCGACATAAACAGGGTTAACGCGGCCAATCAACCCGACGAGGCTTAAGGAAAACCTGCAATTTGGCATGTCTGGATCAGACTGATTATGGGATTGCAGTGGCCCAGAATCCGGGGCGTTAGTAATGGCGCGGTCCACAGTGGTCAAGGTGGGTTGTTTTCTCGTCCAGTGCTTCCAATACCTGTCCAAGACATCGGGCAATTCACTTCCACCTAGGAGTAGTACAGCTAAGGTTTGCTCGCGCACGGTGGAGTCAGGGTTGCAGACGACTAAGGGGAAAGGGGACTAGCCGGCCGTTGATAGCTGGGCACTAGTACCTCCGCGGGCCAAGCTAGTCCAGCCGCACAACAACAGGACTTGGCTGCTGTGCCCTCCTTCGAGCCATCACCAACCATGCGAATAGGTAATCATGGCAGGCTTGCGGAGATCGGTTGATCAGGAGTGAATAATGCGCCGGCGACAGCAGCTGCCTTTGACCGCCATAGTGAGCCTTGCTGCCCGCACGTGCTGTGCGATGGACAGGCAAGGCATATAGCATGATGATCTAATATGCTGCTCTCCACCACCGATGTGGACCCATGACGCGAGCGACAGCGTTGCTTTTAGATGGCGAGCGCATTACTAGACGATTATCAAAACATTATTCATTATTTTTTTAGCAGCAGGTGGTGCTGACGAAGGAAACGCGCCTGGAACAAACATGACGAGTGATTGGGAGCATTCCGGATCGGGACCGTGGCCCGACGCCCGTCTGCCCTCTGCCATCCTCTCCGTCGCAAAAGAAAGCAGGTCAACAACAATAATCTATCTACTACCTGGCATATTTCTTGAATCCTCCACCTTCCACCTTTGCCAGCGCTAGACGACGACCTTGTCGCGCACGCAATCCCCTTATCATCTTCCGTGCCAATAATGCGAGTGCTGGTTCCAAGAGAAAAGTTCCAAGACAAAAATTCCAAGACAAACGGGATGGTTCCTCGTCCGATATCTAGTCGACCTCTCGTCCTGGCTGATCGCCTGACCAGCTCACGTGAGGCCGTTCCTGCCAAGCGTAGATATACATGTATGCAGGCACTGCCATGACATCACGGCGCTTGCAAGATGCATGTCGTCCACCCGTTGTCGCCTGTCACCCCAACTTCAGACAAGCAACCTCCCCCGCCCAGCACCGAACCCACTGCGCGCCAACCGTTTCAAACAGTCCGCAATCCACTGGGACTCGCAGCTCGGGTCCAGTGATCCTCATTTACGGAACCGCCTGGTAGGTTACGCGAGCTCTCCATGCCCTGCATCCCGGCCAGCTAACAATAGCGATGGCAGATCAGTTCACGATATAGCGACAAATAAAAGTCCACGACGGCCGCGAAAACACTCGAAATGTAAGCTGGCCTTCCTTCTCGTTACCCGTTCCCAGACCCTCTGCATTTTTCCGGCCTCTCTGTATCATCTTAATAATACTGCCGAAATGGCCATCTTTGCGTACCCCACAAACCCACCCCCACCTCCTCCTCCTCCTCCAGCGTACCCGGGTCCTCCATTGCGCGCGCCTTCTCGAGCTCATTCACTTACCATCATGCCCACTCGTACTAGGAATCGATCACTCTCCATTCGGTCGAAGAAAGACCACTCGGGTGGCGGCGAGAAGGCTGCCCCGAAACACCGCTTCACCATGGCTTCGCTCCGGGGAATGCAGCAACCAGACCTATCCAAAAAGCTCTACAAGCTCATCAAGTCGGAAAACCACGCCATTGGCGCATACGAGACTGCAGGCCGTGAGCGCGTAGCCATTGCGCAACAGCTCTCGGAGTGGGGTGAAGCGACGAATGACGACGCAATCTCCGAGATCTCAGACAAGCTGGGTGTCTTGATGGCCGAGATCGCGGAGCAGGAAGATGTCTATGCGCAATCGCTGGAGGACTATAGAGGTGTCCTAAAGCAGATTCGGAATACCGAGAGCTCCGTCCAACCCAGTCGAGACCACAAAGCAAAGGTATGAGTTGCTCGGGGGACGGGCAACCGCAGGCTGAGCTGATGACGTACAGGTGTCGGACGAAATCGCCAAGCTGAAGTACAAGGAGCCACAGAGCACCAAAATTGTGCAACTCGAACAGGAGCTCGTCCGCGCCGAGGCCCAGAGCTTGGTTGCGGAGGCGCAGCTGTCGAACATTGTGAGTAGTCCTCGCCTCGTCGCCACGGATTGTACTAATCAGCGCAGACTCGCCAAAAGTTCAAGGAAGCCTACGACATCCATTTCGCCGCCACAATCGAGCGCGCCGAGAAGCAAATCATCCTAGCGAAGCAGGCGCGCCGCATGGTGAACCTCCTTGACGACACCCCCATCGTCCCGGGCGATACGCATCGGGAGTTTGACGGCGTGGAGACGGCGCGTCAGGTGCTCAACGACGCCGAGGACGAACTGCGAACTTGGCAGCCTAGCCTCGAGCCTATCCATTCCAATGCCGGCGCACTCGGAGTGGGAGCGATGCCTGGGGCCGGTGCATATAGCAGCGAGGCAGGATACGACGAGAAGACGAGTCGAAGCAGGAGCGGTAGTGGCGAAAGGCGAGCCGCTAGTGCCGGTTCCTTGGGTTCCCACAACGGAGGAGAGGTTCAGCCACCCTATCCTGTCACTGAAGCAGAGCGACGAGAGGCCGAGCATGCGGGCATGATCTAGTGCGGGTATGATGTAGGTGCGGCGACGTGATGGGCGGGTTGGTGACGGTACCAAATACTTAATGCTGTTACGAACTACATGTATTAATGATGGATTGAAATGCCTACTACATTACATGGATGCTGTCCTGCTACACGTGATGTCGATGACTGGGGGCCAGAAGCGAGCGGGGGGGCCGTGCGTCTGGCGGGGGCTCAAGTAGCTCGGCATTCTCCGTCGCTACCAAGAAGACACATCGAGCTTCGGCGTCGACCTCACCTCACCTCCCAATTCTGAGCACCGCAGCAAAGCCACGCCCGCCCTCGACTCCTATACCCGACTACGTCCACGACCGTCCACGAGCCCCTCGCCATGGCGGACCGAAAGAAAAAGGACAGATACGCGGCGGCGTACGAGTTTGGGGCGAATTCTGGCGCTCCGGGCATACAGCAGCAGCCAGCGTATGGAGCGCCTGTGCCGGGCTATGGAGCGCCGCCCCAGGGAGGCTATCAGTCGCCGGGCATGCCGATGTCTCCCACGCAGCAGGACCCGAACACGCTCGGCCAGCAGTTCCAGCAGATGAACCTGGGCCCGCAGCCCGTGGGCGTGCCGCAGGTCCAACAGGCCCCGACCCAGAACCAGCTCTTCCCGTCCGATCTTGTCCAGCAGCCCGTGCTCGCCCAGGAGATTGACCAGCTGCCTCCGCCCATCCAATTGCCGTCCAACCTTGTCAGTAGCCCTGCCAGCCCTGCCGGTCCGGGCAGCGGACACGCTCGCTGACTTTGTCTAGGCCGCCACGCCGTCCCCGCATTCGAACGCGCCCCCGCAGTACATACGGTCGACGCTGAATTGCGTGCCCACGACGCACAGCCTGCTGAAGAAATCGAAGCTGCCGTTCTCGCTGGTCGTCCAGCCGTACACTTCGCTACACGACGACGAGGCGCCGGTTCCCGTCATCGACGACCAGGTCATTTCGCGGTGCAGAAGATGCAGGGGTAAGCGTGAGACCGCAGCTCGTGGCAACTACGGGCTAACTTGCTTCTAGCGTACATCAACCCTTATGTGCAATTTCTAGATCACGGCCACAGGTGTAAGTATATCCCAGGACAATTGTCGCCTGTCTCTGCTCGAAAGGCGTTACTGACGTTGTGGCTCTAGGGCGCTGCAATATGTGCAACTTGACCAACGACGTACCCCAGGTCCGTGGCGAATCCCCAAAACCCCCCAAAACACCAGCAAGTACTTACGAGAGGCGTAGGCTTTTGATTGGGACGCAGCACAGCAGAAGAGCGTCGACCGCTGGCAGAGGAGCGAACTCAACTACGCAGTATGCGAATTCGTTGCGCCACAGGAATACATGGTGCGCCCACCGCAGCCGTTGGTCTATCTCTTCTTAATCGAAGTCGGCCAACCTTCCCTCGTCAACGGACTTTGCGCGACCATCTCACGCATCATCGCCGAAGCCCTTCCACGCATTCCCAACGCCGACGGACGGACGCGAGTCGGATTTATTGGCTTCGATTCGAGCCTGTATTATTTCAGTATTCCGCGCGATGGCAGCGAAAACAACGACCCGTCGATGCTGGTTGTGTCTGACCTCGATGAGCCTTTCCTCCCAACTCCCGACAACTTGCTCGTGACTCTTTCCGAATCAATGCAGAATGTGCAGACCTTCTTGGAGAAACTCCCCACCATGTTCCTGGATAACCAGCAGACGGCCTCCGCAATGGGAAGTGCTTTGAGGGCAGGGCACCGGATGACAGCAGCTATTGGAGCGAAAATCACAGTCATTACCAGCAGCTTGCCAAACCATGGCTTCGCCAAGCTTGAGAATCGCGAGAGGAAAGAGATCCTGGGCACCAGCAAAGAGGGGGGTCTCCTACAGACACAGAATTCGTTCTACAAGAGCTTCGCCGTCGAGTGTTCCAAAAACCAGGTTTCCATCGACATGTTCCTGTTTTCCAGCGCATACAACGATGTGGCGTCCTTGAGTAATCTGCCACGGTACACGGGTGGGCAAACATATTTCTATCCTGGATGGAATGCTGCCAGGGCCGAGGATGCGATCAAGCTGGCCCATGAGTTCACGAACTACCTTAGCTCGGAGATCGGTCTCGAGGCTGTGCTTCGTGTCCGCGCGTCTACTGGATTGCGCATGGCAGCATTTTATGGAAACTTCTTCAACAGGTCCTCCGATCTGTGCGCCTTTCCGTCTTTCCCCCGCGATCAGACGTACGTTGTCGAGGTTGCTATCGATGAGACTTTGACTCGACCCTCTGTCTTCCTGCAAGCCGCCGTTCTCCATACCAGCTGTAATGGCTCTCGACGGATCAGGGTGATCACATTAGGCCTGCCCACAACCGAGAATCTAGCCAATGTGTATGCTAGCGCGGACGCGCAAGCTGTGACTACGTACTACTCTCACAAGGCCGTGGAGCGTGCGTTGTCGTCGGGTCTTGATGCCGCCCGTGATGCTCTGCAGTCCAAGGTCATCGAAATATTGTCAACGTACAGGAGCAACCTGGCGGGAGGTAGCTCTGGCGGACTGAGTATGTACCCTCGCCTGCTCTATTCCTTCGTTCGCTAACAAGATCTAGCTTTGCCTTTGAACCTCCGACCGCTTCCAGTGCTTTTCCTTGGCTTGATCAAGAACATTGGACTGAGGAAATCTGCCCAAATACCTTCTGTAAGTACTGCTATCAATTGTGACGCAGATGTATCCGCTCACAGTCACTAGGATCTACGTGCAGCTGCCCTAAACTTGCTTTCAACTCTCCCAACCTCTTTGCTTCTCCGATATGTCTACCCTGCATTCTACTCTCTGCATGACATGCCAGATGACGCAGGCGTTGCGGACCCCCAGACCGGTAACATTGTGATGTACGTACCAGTGTTCGAAATACATCTGAAGCATACGCTAATTCCGGACCTAGGCCCCTTCTGTTGAATTTGAGCTCCGAACGTATCGTGCCATACGGGCTGTACTTCCTAGACGACGGCGTCAACCAGTTCCTCTGGGTCGGCCGAGATTCGGTTCCTGCACTCATCCAAGACGTTTTCGGTGTCGAGGACCGTTCAATGATCAAGCAAGGAAAGACAACTTTGCCCCGTCTCGACAACGACTTCAACGAACGCGTGCACGCCGTCATGGAGAAATCGCGGGACCACAAGGCGAAGGGCGCGGGCAGCATCATCCACGAAACCCTCTACGTGGTCAAGGAAGACGGCGATCCGAGCCTGAAGCTTTGGGCACAGACTCTGCTCATCGAGGATAGGGCGGACCAGGGCGTGAGCCTGCAGCAATGGCTCGGTATGCTAAGGGAAAAGGTATGTCCGGACCCGGAATCTGTGCCTCTCATCCTTTCCACCTGGCCTGATTGAACAATGGATCACGACTGACTTCTTTCTCTTTCTCTAGGTGGTGACGTAAATGAAATGAGCGATTCGTTGGTATTGGCTGGAAGATGTGCACTCACACCCCAAGTATTCTTGGTCTAGGGAAGAACGTCATTTTTTGTTTCGGGAGCGATGGGCGATGGGCGATGGGCGATGAGTGATGAATAGATGTATACGCTAGGGGGTCGAAGTGGTCATGATGATGATGATGATGATGATTGGTGGGATGGGGATTAGAGATATCGCTACAACCGATCCAGTGTACCTGTAATGTCAAAATCTATCCAGATTAGAATAAAAATTAACTGAACATGTCCTGCGTGTGTGAGAGTGGGAAGGGGGGGGGGGGGGTGATCCCCTTTTTCCTTGTCTCTATGTTGTAGTTGTGGTATAGCAGGGGTTTTTAGATGGCGTTTCTATTCTATTGTTGTCATCTACTCTACTCTATTCCTGTGTGATGGGTTATCGTATATATATGTCCTGAGTTATCGTCGTGTCGTGTAGTCTCTAGAATAGGCGAGGTGAGGCGAGGCGAAGCGAAGCGAAGCGAAGCGAAGTGAAGTGAAGCGAGGCGGAAATAGACGATATTGGCTGCGTGACTATGTATATATTGTGGGATGTGAGGTGAGGCTAGAGAAGCTAAAGCTGTTGTGTTATGTTGCACAAAGAAAAGAAAAGAAAAGAAAAGGGAAAAAAAACAGAAAAAGGGGGTTTCTTCATCACAAGGCACGAATAAAGCAAGTTGATTTTCCGAAAAAAAAAAGAAGAAGACGAGTTAAGACGAAGTTAAGATACGACAAGTTGAATTGTAACTCAAGTCAAGTTAGGATACGACTAAAACAGCATATACACGTAAAAGCGATGTATATGTATATGTATATGTATATATATATAGTAAGTAAGTAAGTAAATAATCCCGATAGTCCAAACATGCCAGGCCAGGCTTTCTCCAATTACAACCCAAACTACCGCCCAAGACCCAAACCAACCCAAACCAACACACATACACTCCAAGACCGAAAAGTGCATATTTCCCAAAGCAAAGAAAACAACCAAAGAACACGGCAAGCACGGAGCAGAGTAAAACAAACCAGAACAAAACAAAAAGGAAGAAGAACAGACAGCGGTATCAAAGAAAAAGGCTGCAGAACATAGAGTCGATACCGGAAAAAAATAGGGTTATAAAAGCCCAACGCCCGCTATGATTCGTGTTGTCGCGTTGATTCAGACTCGATCAGGTATATCCCGCCCTTCAATCTCATCCTACTCAAGCAAACCTCTTGAGAATAAGAGGAAGAAGAGGAAGAAGAGGAAGAAAAAGAAGAAGAAAAGGAAGGAACCACAAGCACCAGTCGTAGATCCCAGCAACATATCAAGGTTAAAAAATCGGTAAGAGACATGCAATGAAGGAGATGGGGCCATGATGCCGCATGGCGTGAAAATGATGTAATTGAGATGACAAAAGAAATGCCGACCGAGGAACTGGCGTCAAAGCCTTCCTCCTACAAACACTCTCTTTCTCATCTCATCTCATGGGTATCATTGTGCATCGATAATAGGAGATCTGAATCTGTCCAATCGGCGTCGTCGCGAGAAACACATAGATGGCAAAAGCATGACGCAAAACGAGAAGTCGTACCGAAATGTATCTCGTGAGTATAAGGAGATTCGTGAGTGATGATGTATTGTATGGATAGTCGTGAAGTCGTCCTCATTCCATGTCGGCCAGGGAAGCGAAGAGGATGGTGAAACATGTCTTGGTAACATAGTGCCAGTAGTTGCGAGCGTGCGAGAGACCAAGACATGGCCATCATGCTGCTAATTTCCAGACATTTTTCAAGGCCGATCCCCAACAGCTTGACGTTCGCCAGTGGCTACAGCCACGAGCGCATCCAGTCGTGTCATATCATTGGATGGGCCTTGGTGGAGCGGTTGCCCAAAAGCCCTCGGCCCCGGCTGTGGTCTATAGCTAGGAAACCCTTGAGCTTGGTATTGCTGGTATTGGCCGTGGATTGGATGAGGCCTGTCCATAATGGATCCCCGTGGAAAGGGTTTCTGTTCGTCTATCGGTGCTCCAGGAGGGTGCGTCTCGACGTATCCGTTGCTGTGGACAATGGCCGGATGATACTCGGGCATGGATGAGTTCGACGAAGGGGTAGGAACTCCTTCACTGCTGCTGGAATCTTCGGGCGAGGTACGTTGAATATGGCCAGGCTGGGCTTGTACCGGAGGCTGCGGCTGCGGCTGGCTATGGGCCTGATGAGTCAAGGGCCCGTTATACCATGCTTGTCGCTTGTTTCTCTTTGGCGTGGTAGGCGTATCCTGTGAGCTTCTTGCTGCGTCTGAAGGAGGTGTTTGGATGAATTGGGGAGGACCGCCCGACGGTTGCTGATTGAGATAACCTGAATGAGGCGCTGTTGTTGGTCGGGTATTGACAGACTGCACGGGATTGCTTTGATACTGTGTCCATTGCTCCCGCGGTGGGTTCGGGCTTGCTATCTCGAGACTATTTAGGCCTTTCTGCAGTGTTGTGTCCCAAGAGATGCTCATACGCTTCTCATTCCTACGAGAAGGAGGGGGGTCTGTTGGCGCGTGATAAGTGACAGGCCGAGTCGGGGGTGCATCAACCTGCATGGGGCTTGGCTGCCGGCGAGGCAAATGCGGCACGGGCGGTGCGTGATCGAAGCTTTCGATTCCGGGAAGCCTTGTTTGAGAGGCTGCAGGCTGAGAAGTGAAGGAGGGCCGCGGAGCGTCCAAATTCTGGTAATAGCCGAGACCACTGGTTGCTGGACGAGGCCCAGCATATGTTCCGGGATGCCAGGTACGCCTTCTCCAATCTGCTTCTGCATTTGATTCTCTCCTGGACTCCGGGAAGTTGGATATGGTGGGGCTGGCATACACGCTGCCTTGTCCAGAGAAGGTGGAAGAAGTGGCCGACGGTAAAGGGGTGATGAAGGAAGGGACGAACTGGCCCGGTGGGCCTGAGAAGGGATTGCCACTGGTGGGGACGGATAGCCGACGTCCACTTGGCACAGCACCACTCCAGGAGAGCGGTCTTGATGTCGACGATATGGGAGACTGCAAGGCGGAGCTAAACCGACTGGGGCTTCCGGTCGCCGTGGAGAAGGTAGCGGACGTGGGCGTGGTTGCTCCATTGGACTGGGTGCTGTAGTCGACAATTGCCGGACCGGGACTTCCCATCAATGGGGGGTTGTACGAGTCTACGATGCTGAGTGACAGTCGTGCCCTGGCAGTCCCCTCGCTCGCCATGGCAAGGGGCGGGGGACGACGCCTCACGTCCGGAGACTGGGCTACACTGATACTTGAAGCGGTCGATGTGATACTGGACGTCGAAAGGTTCCTGCTGTGACCCCTACTGTGACCTCCTGTGGTGCTGCCCAATGTGTTGGCCCTGGAGCGGTTCCCCGGTGGGCGTACACGGTCAGTTCTGATCTGTCTCTGGAACCTGGTGCCGGTCGCTGCTAGCGAGTCGCCGGGTATGTCTTCGTTAACATGGACTGTCTGTGCATGCTGTCGGAGGTTGTCGAGTCGTGAAAAGCGGCGCGAGCAATGGCATTGGAAGGGCCGCTCGCCCGTGTGCTTCCTGGCGGGGGAGTTAGCTTGCACGGTTCCAGGAAGAGGGGTGGAAGAGGGGTGGAAGAGGGGTGGAAGAGGTGCAGCTCACCGGATGTGGCGCGCCAGATGCTCGCTTCTCGTGAAGCTCAGGTGGCACGGCGGAAAGTCGGTGCAGAAGAAGCGCTGGCCCTTCTTCTTCTTGGACGTCTGCTTGGAGTCGCCGTTGACGCTCTCGTCGTCGGAGCCCAGGGCCTCGTCGTCGCCGCCGCCCATCTCGACATCCTGCGAGCCGACCGACTGCGACGACCGGTGCGAGTTTTCGCGGCTCACACTGTGCCTGCTGGGGGTGCTGCTGAGCTCGCGCGAGGGGGTGAAGGGCGACGACGGCAGCGGGCGCTGGGCGGCCAGGCCGGCGAAACTGTTGCGGGTGGGTGTTTTCGCCGAGGCGTCTTCGGCGGACTTCGGGTCAGTGAAGAACTTGCTGTTCGGTCGCGGGGTGGTCGGGGTGGTCTCGTCGCCCGGGCGGCCCGGCGGGGGGTCCGGCACGGACAAGGTGGTGTTGACTGCCTGGAAGACAGACATGGCGGGGCTTCTGGAGCTGTTTGGCTGGGGCGGAGCTTATGACGGAGCTGGTGACGAAGCGCGTGCGGCGGTGGAGCAACATCCGAATATGGCGCTTAGTACGGACAGCAGCGTGGGGTAAACGGCGGGTAGAGAGGCGGGCAGAGAGGCTGCTAGAAGGGAGCGTCGTGGCTCGGTCGTCGTTCGCGAGGGTTTCGCAGCATCGAGGGCTGGGAGGTGGAGGTGCAGACTGGAGGTGCAGACTGGAGGTGCAGACTGGAGGTGCAGACTGGAGGTGCAGACTGGAGGTGCAGACTACTGGAGGCTCCGATGGGGGGCGGATACTCGGGCGTTGGAGGCCAAACCAGTGACGCAGCGATAAGACGCAGGGAGGGGCGATGATCCCGCCACCTGAGGCCGTCGCGGTTATGCACACAAAGAAAGACAGGGCGGGCGGGCGCGCGGACGGGCAGCGTGCGGCTCTAACGGACGCACAAAGGCCCAAAGTCCAGCAAGAAAAAAAGAAAAAAAAGCCGAGGGCCGGTGGGAGAGGAGGTGCAGAGCGCAGAAGGCACAGGCGTGGAATTGATTGGGGGGGAGGCAGACGGGGTCGAGGTCAAGTTGCGACGCAACGCAGCAGGCAAGTAAGCACACCTATCTAGCGCCCTTGGTCGAGCCGTGCATTTTTTCTGCCCTTGCCCTGGGGGAGGGAGGCTGGCTGGATCTTCGAGCCGGTGCCATCCCAGGTGCCATCCCAGCGCGAGACGTCGGTCACATGCCCTCCCCAACTGAAGCGCGCTATGCATCGTCTGAACGAGGACGAGGACGAGGACGAGGATGAGCCTCAGTCTCACCGCTGCGTTTCACATGCCGTGCGAGTGAGGCTACTTCTTCTTCTTCTTCTTCTTCTTCTACTTCTTCTTCTTCTTCTTCTTATCATCATCATGATCATACATGACCAAGAAGACGGCCAGAGCCAGCCCCGCCCAGCCAGTCAGTCAGCAGTTCACCATGGCGATTTCACCAAGGCGACCATTATTATTATTCCATCTGTTGACTACCTATTATTGGGTGGCCTGCAGTAGGTGGTAGGCTAGGAAGCGCGCCTGCAAGGGGAGCAAGGGTGCGCTTGAAAGTGATCCACACGAAACATTCTTGTACCTCTGTACCTTGCCGAAGCGAACGACGGCCCCATACCAGAGGTAAGTACCTTTACTACTTACCACTAGGTAGGTGGGAGGTAGAGGAGTCGACCACTGTACCAACCCAAACCTGAAAGTCCTTCTACCACCTTAGTTTGGCAGCCGTCACGTCGGCCTTGATCCGTGCAGACACATGAACAGTTAGTTCCCCGAGTCAGTGCCGTCCATTCCGCCGCCGAAAAGTCCAGACGAAAAGTCCGCACCGCCGCCCGGAGACTCAGACTCTCTCTCTCTCTCTCTCTCATCAAGTTGAAACCCTGGGTCCTGGCTGGCCATCCGCGCTGCTTGACCTGGTGGCGGCGCCCGCATGGTGTTGAGGGGTAGAAAGCCCGACATTGCATCACCGTCCGTCTCGCTTCAGGGGTGGTCGAATGAACGTTGCTCGGACCATGTGAATCATCGGAAAGCTTGTCGGATCGAGCATAGACTCTCACAACCTTGTCCTTGAGCTTGTGCTCGATTTCGTGCATGAATAAGAGTCGTGCGGCTGCAGCGGCCAGAGTGTAGCCAGCCTAGTCAAAGCTGGGGGCAGTCCGAATACCCTCCAAAGGAATAATGATCAAATACACCACTCAAAAGAACAGATATCCAAGTCAAGGAGCTGGCTATTATTGTTGGGAACAGGTCAACGGCTTAGTATTCGTCGAATGTCTAAAATGCCCCGAAACGCCATGCTATGCATCCGCAAACTCCATCCTCCATCTACCACCAACGCCTAGCCGTCCTTCAGCCCCGTCCTCATACTCTCCACCGTCTTCCCACCCACGCCCTTCAGCATAGCCAAGCCTTCCAGGTCCATGATCTCACCATCGTCCATCTCTACCAAACTGTTGACAATGGCATCTGCCTTTTTCGATCCAACTCCCTTCAAAGCTTTGATCTGGATGACGTCACGCGAGTTGATGATCTTGAGCAAATGCGTCGTGCGTGGCGTCTGTCCGCCAGCCTTCGACACTTCGGGGCCGTCGTTATCACGGAAGACGGGGAGCTTTTTGCTGGCCTTTGCTTTCCGTGCCGACTTCTTGTATTTGAAACTGGAGTCCGAGACGTAGGATTCATCAACATCGGACTGAGCACCAGGTGCGAAGTCCTCGCCGTCGGATTCATCGTGGTATACCGTCGTCTTCTGCTTCGACGTTTTCTTTACCGCTCTTATGGGCGCCATCAGATGTGATGCCGGAGCATTGGTCTGTGTTGGCGCGAATGTCCCGACTTCCTTCTTACTGCGTATTCGCTCCTCCAATAAATCCATCTTCGCCTTCAGCTTGTTGTTTCCAGGGAAGAAAGGCACGGCTAGCTGGTACATCCTCAGCGCGCTGACATCTTCACCGCGTATTGTGTGCTGTTTGGCCATGAGCAGGTACTGTAGACCTTGTCCCTTTCCGTCGTCATCTTTTGCGTCTATGCGATGCTCGAGGTCGTCGAGACGTTTTTGCAGCTCATCAGACAGCGAAGGAGCCGCGACGGTAGCGTCCTGCAGTGCCTTTTCAGCGAGCCTCTCATCGATACGTTGCGCAATGAGGGCCTCGATAGACTCTTTACTCATCGCGGCACCCGTGTTACGCGCAGCAGAGGCGTTGCCCGTCTGCCTTTTAAATGGACGATTGGCGAGGGTGTTTACTTCGGCCGGCCGTTTATGAGCTTCCGTCCTGCGGATGCCTTGGTTCTGTGATGGCAGGTTGGAAGCGCGAGGTGCTGCCTTGCGGCTGTCAGAGTACACAGAGAATGCCTTCACGGGCTTCACTCCCTGCTTCTTCGCCTCGGCTTCCGGCTTGTTCGCGTTGTGTGCCGCCGCCAACGGTCGAAGAGGCTGTCGCGCAATGTTCGATCCACCGATACTGCTGGACGTGGCGAGCGGCTTAGCCATGGTTCGGAGTATTGGATCGTTCTCGATTTCGCATATCTCGATTTTCTTCGTCCGACTCGCGAAGTTGAGAGAGCTAATAGTGTCGAGGTGGTATGCTCGCGTGGGGGCCAGATTGAGAATCATGACCGTGAGGCCGCTATTCTGGCCCAACGACAGGATCCTCGTCATCTTCGACTCGCGGTACGGTATCCGGGGTTTCTTGCTGTTGATGGCGTCCACGCAGTTGGCCAAGGCAAACAGCGAACTGTTGATGGCATTGCTTTCGACCATCCGCTCCTTGTTGTTGTCCGTCCGCCGGTTGTCTTCCGAGCCCGCAAGATCGATACATGACGCCCTGCTCACGCGGATCGTCGACTCGGTGGACTGGGTGACTTTGACGCAGAGGATCGCGTGCGATCGGGAGGAGTGGGCGTTGAGCTTCTACACGTCAGCATCACCCTCGAGCCAGCGCATACGGGCCTACCTTTGTCGCCGAGGTCGATCTGTTGACGTTGGCCTGGTCGTAGATCTGCTCGAACTCCTTCAACGTCGCGCACGGCTTCTCTCGCAAGCCCACCACCACCGTCTTCCCGTGGTTGTCCCTGATCGGCAGCCCCGCCGGTGTCCGCTTATCTGGGGACTCGAACAGGTCGTAGACGCGATCACAATAGATTTCAAAATACTCCAGCGTGACTTCCACCTTGGTTTCCCCACTCGTGTCCTTCTCGGTCTTCTTGCTCCGTCGGTAGATTGCGCTCAGCAGCCGGGGGATCACGCCTCGCTCAGCCATCGACTTCCCGCCGCGCATCGTGTGCGTCTTTCCAGTGCCGGTGCAGCCATGGGCGAAGATGGAGAGGTCGAAGCCATTAAAAAGGTGCTTAACCGTGGGCGCGACTGCGAAGCATTAGCGGTGTATATATGTCACGTGATGAAAGGCGTCGCGCACTCTCCGCGTCGAAGAGCTCCTGCTGCGTCGCCTCCTGCTCGTAAACAGAGCTAAACTGGAAGCTGAAGGACTCGGCATCTTTCTTCGGATTCGGTATTCGGACGAGTGTGGGCCGATCTTGGGTGTTGGCATCGGCTGCGGGCTCCGCGGTGACGATGGTGTCTTTGTCGTGTTCGTTCTTAAGCAGCGGCCGTATGCGCGCAACCACCCGTACACTCATTGCGTCGGGCGTGGAAGAGAATAGGGAGGGCGAAAACAGAACAATGGCTAGTTAGTTGTACAGTGCAAAGAATGGTTGACCGTCAACCTACGGTCCTGCGCTGACGTCGAAATACGGTGTGCAAGCATCTATCCGGCCGGCCCCTGTTAGATTCGCGTTTGTGCTCCAGGGAGGTTGCTACGGTTACGGCACGTGACCCGCCGCTCCACCAGTCGACGTGGGTTACGTGGTAGGATACGTGGGACGACCATCTCAAGTGTGACCAGCGCATCCATCATCTCACGTGCTCCATCGCAGCGGTAGGTACGCGAAATGAAGTTAGATAGGTACCGCACCATAAGTACCTATTCTTGGCTGTGGTCGACAGCGAGCCGCCCACTCTCTGCTTCTCGCAATCCAGCCATCCGATTGGCCCAATCGGAAACTGGCCTGCTCCCCAACGAGCAACCACCACCACTCCTCCAACCAGATGCAACATAACCCAGTACAGCACCATGTCCATACTCAATATCATTGTTCGCGGCGGCCGTGCTGGTCCAGTGCCGCCTAGCCATCTATTTCTATACCAAACAGCGGCTAATGCAGCTTCAGAAGCTTCAAAACTCGCCAGCTGCCCGTATGCAATCAATGTGGGTAGGAGCCTTGTAGTATCGTGTCCAAGATCTGTTCCGTTGTCTGTTTGAGTCTTTTTCCTTTTCTCTTCTGTGCCTGTCAGTCGTTGTGTGTCCGTCGATCGTTTCCCTCATATCCTATTCTCTCCCAGTCTTTTCATTCCCTCTGCTACTGCCTCTCTTTCGCCTCTCCAAGCGCGCGTCTTCGAAATTGCGGGTTCAAACTACGATCTTCTCTTCTCTCATTCTTTCCTCTAATACCAATATCGCATCTTGAGAATGCTGATCTTCTTTTTCGTGTGGCTGCTGGCAGCATTGTCTAGTACAGTAATAGCAGGGCCGGTGCCAGCACTACGACCCCGAATGCCATTGTAAGGCCCCAAATCTACCCACACCAGAAGAAATTATGGGAGCGATATAGTTAACCGGTTATGTTTAGTTATCCGTATCAACCTTATGCAAACTCTTCGTCAAAAACATTCACTCCGCTGGGCCCGGCATTGCCGAAGACTTCGACGAGTATACCATCTAGACAGGTCTCAAGACCTTCAAGCACCTTATTAAACACATTCTCTTCATCAATAAATACGTCCTCGGCAGACCCCTTGGCAGAAGCAAATACTGCAGTGATCGTTCAACCGATCGACAAAACAGTCCTGACAAGCACCCAAGCCGCAATTACCTTCTTCGATCCCAAGGGCAAGCCTCTTATCACGCAAGCCGAAACAACCATTCTTCAAACCTCATACCTCACAAAGCCGAAAACGACAAGCTCTACAAAGCTCCCATCGAGCTCTTCCACCGCTTCTCCCTCCCAAGCCTCTACCACCCAAAAATCTGTATCCTCTTCGCCGACAAAATTGATACCATCAAGCACTGCATCTGCTACGCCGATATCCCCATCCCGCGTTATCGGAAACACAACCACCGCAGGACCAAGCTACACAAGTCCCCAATTCACCTACTCGCCTAAAGAGAATGAGACCAAAAGCGCATCTACGATCGCAACACCAACAGCGAAGACGCAGAACTTGAACTCTACGACTACAACAACTTTGTTATCTACATCTAAGATACAACCAAGCTCGAATATCGTGCAGGGTACGACGTCAGCTTTCGTAGGATCTTCTTCGGCTGCCATACCAACAATACAGCGGCCAAGCAACCCAGGTACAACAAACGTTGATTCTGCCTCCCAGACTCCCTCTTCAAGCTCTACGTCACAGATATCGACAGGGTCATCAAAGAGCGTGGTGTACATAACCCAAACGGATTACACCACAGTCCTACCATCACCCGTCTCCGCCTCAGCGTCTGCGTCTTCTCACGCAAGTCCTACCACCTCAATTTCAAGTACACAACCCGTCATCGCAACACCACCCACGAATTCCACCACTATGGTTTCAACTACACAACCTACCACCCCGACACCACCCACGAATCCCACCACAATAATCTCAACTACACAACCTACCATCGCAACACCACCCACATCTTCCCCCACCTCCTCATCCTCTAGTCTCTCAGACACATCTCTCGTCCCACCCCCAGTAACAATACTACCGCCACCCTCTGCAACAACCTCCCCAACATCATCCAACACTTCCTCACCGCCAACATCTGCAAATAGCCGAAGTGCATCAGGCGGAGGAGGATTCCAATACCCATCCGGCCCAGCGTCTGCTACATCAACAGCTACAGCTCCATCATCAATATCTTCGCTCTCTTCTTCAACTCCCTTGGCTTCGACTTCGATTTCGACTTCGACTCCAACTCCAACTCCAACTTCCACTCCAACCCCACCTCCACCTTCCCAAACAACTCCTACCACCACCCCCACCCCCTCACCCACACCATCTCCATCCTCCTCCCCAACCACAACCGCAACCCCATCCAACACCCCCCTAATCGTAACCCCCATAAATCAAAGTCAAATCTTCACCATAACCGTCACATCCACGACAACAGAAAAGGAAACCGTCACCGTCACAGCTACCGTGAAAGGATAGAGAAGAAAGGAAAGATAAAGAAGGAGAGAAAAAGAAAGAGAGATTTAATGCGGTGCGGTAGGGCGAGAAGAGAGTTCTCAAGAGTTAAAAGTGCGACAAAACAATTCGATACCACGCAGCTAGTTCTGCATTTTTTTTTTATTTCTGGGCCTACAATAGTGCATAGTACATCGACGATCCTGGTTTTTACTTCTCGTACTCAGCGGGTAATTTTTCCCTTTGGTTTCGCGTATACTAGTTAATAAGAATCTATATAACAAGTACAATGTGTACTCTTTTTTTTCCATACCTTTGCCATAGTGCACATAGCTAGAATTGATAACAAGTACGGAAATGGTGGGTAGTCTGCTTTCGTTAGTCGGTAATACCATGTACCTATTCATAAACACCAGTCACAACATCCGAAGCCCGCATATTGTCACGCATCACAGCTCGGCACGTGCTGATTGTTACATAGTCATTGCCAGGTCAGATATCGATCATTCTACGAATCCTCCGTAGAGATTGCATGTCAGACCCTCATCGATGACCATCGCGAAGAAAGAGGAGAAAGCAAGACACGCCATAACCGGTATCCCACTAATTTCCCATGCAGATCATCACGCCACGACAAACCCCTCCATCATTCCCACTCTACGCCTCCTGCTCGAAAGCCTGGGGGAAGCGGTGGATGTTCTTCTCGAGGTTGCCCTTGTTGCGGAGGAACTGGACGTAGGCGCCGTCGATCTTGATGCGGCCCTCCTTGCGCTTGGCGACGTAGTCCTCGCGGCGGAGCGAGGTGAAGCCCCAGTTCTTGGAGACGATGATCTTCTGGCGACCGGGGAACTACACTCGTTAGCATGTGTACGTGAATGATGGTGTTTAGGAACGCACCTTGTACTGGGAACGCCTCAGGGCCTCAAGAGCGGTGGCGCGGTTAGAATCCCTCGTTCGGACAGACAGAATGATCTGGCCAATGTTCACACGCGCAACGGTGCCGTTGGGCTTGCCAAAGGCGCCACGCATACCAGTCTGCAATCTATCGGCACCAGCGCACGACAACATCTTGTTGATACGGACGACATGGTACGGGTGGGCACGGACACGGAGATGGAAACCTTCCTTTCCGGCGATCTTGACGAGGTACTTGTTGGCGCAAATACGGGCGGCTTCGAGGGCCTCGGAAGACAGCTGCTCGTACTCGTTGGAGACAAGGTGGATGCACAGGGGGAACTCGTCCGCGTTGGCCTTCTTGCGGCCAAGATCGAAGATGCGGATCTTGGGGTCGGGCACACCACGGTTGAAGCGCGACTTGGGGTACTGTATGAGTGTCAGCGGCAGATTTTCTCCGTCATGCCATGTTTTCGCATACCGGCTTGTTCTTGCAGTACCGGTAGCAACGGGCGGGACGGCGGGCCATTTTGTCGGTTTTCTGGCTCTGCTGTGCTGTGAGCGATGATCCGGAACGATAGCCACGAGCGTAGATGGGTGTGGCAGCGGGCTCTCTTACCTTTTGGTTAGTGGTGGTGTTGCGGTGTGGGAGAGTCTCGAGAAGGCGTCTTTGACCCTGACGTTGATTTCCAATCAGTGTGGGAAGAAGACGCGCTAGGCGGTCTTCGGTTAGTCACTAACCGAGTCGCCTCCGTGCAGTGCATTTCTCAGCAGTTGCATATCACGGAAGGTTCACATTATTTTGTGTTGAGTCAAAGTGTCGATATCTGCCAAGGCTCCTTCATCGCAGCGATATAAGTTGTTTCTTCAGCAGACGGGCGAAACGAGAGGTAAGATTGTCACGTGTCACGGTCAATACATGCAGCATCGGAAGAAGGTCAATCGAGGCACTTTTGAAGTGGATTCATATTCTCATCGAATTCATTCAAAATGCTCTCGCTCAAGAGATGATGTAAAGTACATGCACGAATGTATCTGCCCTGTCCCCCTCAAGCCTATCCTATCCCATTTATGCGGTGTTGGAGCTGAGGATGTCGGAGTCACCTATACCAATATTAGTTTGTAATACCTGAGAAACTCGGCATGGAGTACTTACCGGCATCGAGGATGGACATGCTGGAGCAGCGGAAGAGCTTACCGCAGGCAGTACCAAGCTCAATCTGGATTACAGTTATTAGTGTTTGCCCTCCGAAGTCAAAAGACCTCTTCTCAGGGCCAGCCCTCAGAGCACCACCATGGTGTCTCGTCGTTAGGCCTTGAGATCGATCGAGGGGAACGTACGTTGTTGCCAGAGAAGTGATGGACGGAGGTCTTGGACAGCATGGCGTAGTACTCGAGCTCAGACTTGCGGAGCGGGGGGGTGTTGCCAGCGATGATGACAAGCTTGGCCTTTCCGCTGCGCAAGCTCTTGAGAGTGGACTTGTATCCCAGCGTCACCTTACCCGACTTCATCACAAGCGCAAGGCGCGAGTTGATGGAGTCGGCGGTCTTCTTGCTCTTCTTGGGGGCCATCGCTGCGCTTCAGGAAGTCGTATGTGTATTCCTGGTGTGTATTGGGCGCTCCGGTCGTGGAGTTTATGTCGTGGGAGTCGTGGAGTGCGGTGATTGTGGACTGCAAAAGTTCGGCGCGAGAAGAAAGTGCTGTGGGCATAGGTTTGATCTTGGCGCAGAAGCGAGACGCTAGCTGAATGCGCTTAGCGTCGATGACCTGAAGTCTCGGGGCATTTCAAGAATGCAGCACAATTGCGCGATATAGATATGCGTATGCACTTGTTTAAGATTCAGGGGCTTGTTCCAACAAGATTGTTTGTGAATCGATCATTGGTATCCTAAACTATAAGTCGTAAACAGCCATGTCGGGTCTGCAGCTATGTTTCCCACTAGGCGATTACAACCATCTCTTCACGCCAAACATTGCGACCCATCAACGATATCCATCTCACATCTTATCCGTCTAGTCATTCCGTCATACTATCATCATGTCCCGCCCATGTTAATCATCTTACGCGGCAGCCTTCTGTCCTCGCCTGCTATTCCTGGTCGTACTGTCAACAGCACCGGGCCGGTTGAGCGTGTACTTGGCGAAAGCCCTCGCGAGTGCCTTCTTTGCGTTGAGTTTCTGCGAGCCGACGAAGGAGTCAACTGCAACGGCGATGGCGCGGTCGATATCTTGCGACGAGCAGAAATCGGATAGTCGCATCTTGGAGAAGGCTTCCGTCATACGCATGATAGCTTCCAGATGACGGACCTGGTGACATTAGCAGCTGCAAATTGGGAGGGGAGTGACGGTGTTCTTACAGTGATGGGATATGCACCGGTTGCCATGGACTCTCGTCTCATGTCAGCGTAGAGACGGGCGAGCTTATCCTGGTCGATCTGGTATAGCTTGGGCTTGCACCTCTCCCGTGCGTAGAGGATGTACTTCCTTAGCAGTTCGGGGTCGATCTTGCCTTCCATTGTCTTCTGCTTCTGCTTGTCTTGCTCGTCGACATCCATGGCATCCTTGGCCGAAGATTCCTCGTCGTTATCTTTAGCTTTCGAGTGCGCAGTAGAGCGACTGTGTGAGTCCACGACGAACTTGGCAAGACGCTCATCTTCGCTTGGATCGACGGTGTCGCGCACCACGCACAAAATGTCGAAACGGGACAATATGGGCTCGGTAAGTTCGACGTTCTGTGAGAAGGGGATCGAGGCGTTATAGCGTCCGCCAATGGGGTTGGCAGCTGCAACGATTGCACATCGAGCTTGAAGTGTCGTAACGATGCCAGCTTTGGAAATGGAGATGGTCTGCTGCTCCATGGCTTCGTGTATAGACGTTCTATCCTGATCGTTCATCTTGTCGAACTCGTCTATCAAACAAGTACCCTTGTCTGCTAGTACAAGTGCCCCTCCTTCCAATGACCATTCGCTAGTCATGGGGTCGCGGCGGACAGACGCTGTAAGACCGACGGCGGAAGCACCTTGACCGGTTGCAAACACAGCTCGGTGGGCCGTCTTTTCAACAAACTTCAGAACCTGCGATTTGGCAGTTCCAGGGTCTCCCAGTAAAAGTACATTGATGTCACCACGGATCATATGGCGACCAGACCCTTCTTTGCTCACACCTCCAAAGAGAGAAAGTGCAACCGCAGTCTTTATGTCGGTGTGTCCATAGATGTTGGGGGCCATGGAATTGATAATCTTGTCCACAATCTTCGGGTCTTTTGCGAGAGTGCGAATGGCAACCTCGTCTTCTTCGGTGAGGCGGAAACCAGCCAGTTGATCGTGAGACTTGACAACGTAATTTGCTTCGATGACTGTAGCGAAAACGGGGAATCCGTTCTTGCTATTGAGTGCCGCATCGTAGTTGTTACGATAGACACCAGTCACTTCGATCTCCTCTCCGGGCTTGGCCGAGTCGATGAGATCCCACAGAAGAATGACTTCTCGGTGTCGTGGAAGACGGCCAGCGGGAACAGTTCCAGGGGATTCTTGCAGTGTGAGCTTCTGGTAGTTGCGGTAGACTGTTCGCTCCGTATTCACTGTGAATGGGCCGCGAGACTGGCAGTTCTGGCAGAAGGAAATCTTCACTTCCACATTGGAGTCCTGGTGGAAAGGTCCGAGAGTGGTGCCACATTTGACACAGTCAAACTTGACGTACTTCAGTTGAGGGAACACTCCGCTGCGTCGCGTGACAACACCATTGACACGGACCAGACAGTTCAGGTGGGACTGGCGAAGCTGGCGTAGAGTGTAGCTCACGGGAATATCGGTTATTCGAACGTGGATTTCGGAATGAATGCGTGCGTAGTCGGGGTAGTGGAGAAGTACAACTTCCATGGCAACCTGGTCAAAGATCTTGAGCATCTCGGTCGGAGTGTTGGCGAGCCAGTAGCCTAGTGTGGCTTTCGACTCGGCCAGATGATCGAATGAGACTTCCAGAGACTCGGCGTTGATCTCTCCTAGCGTACGAACGCGGTTGCCGTAGATTGAGATGCCATTTTCGTCCACGTATTCGGTCAGGAAGGACTTGAATTCGCGAGCGACTGTCCTGGCAATGGCGGGCTGCGACACCCACTCGGTCAAGGTGTTCGACTTGATGTCCGACATGGCTTCCAGCGAAAGTTCCTCCATCATGATATCCATGTCCTCGTCCATTTCTTCCTGCTCTTCATCGTAGCGGTTACGTCGCCTACGTCCCTGCTTCATGAGATCGCCTAGGTCGCCTTCATCGTCGGGCAAGAAGGCCGCGGGCATGCGTCGTCGCTCGGCGACTTCTCGGTCACGGGCAGCCATCTGTCGATCCAGTTTGCGCCTAGTAGCGTCGTCCATGGCATCGTACTCCTCATCGTCGATCCCGGCGCCCTCGTAGAAGTTGTACTTTTGCATCTTGGCGTCTTGCTCAGCGTCGAAGCCGGGGATGAAGCCGGTGTCCTGGAACAAATCGATGCCCTCGGCCTCTTCGGCCTCCTCGTCCAGGTCGTCAACATCGCGGATGATGTCGTCTTCGTCGAGCAGATCCTCGTCCTGGGGGATCAGAGGGGGCGAGGAGGCCATTGGGCTCGACGGCGGGTGGGCGGCCGAAGAAGGGAGATCATCGTCGTCCCTCGCGCGCTTGTTGCGCCTGGAGCCGGTGCCCGCGCCCCGGTTTCCTGAAGACATACTGGGTCGTAGGGGTGAACTGGAGCGGGTGAGCAATGGACCTGGCGGGAGAAGAAGGAAAAGAAAGAAAAAGAAAAAGGAGGGGCAGACGACAGCGATGTTGCGGGCTCTAGACAGCAATACGGGGCGACTTACCTCATGTCCGCTGATGGGGCGATTGTGAAGTTGTGGGGGGCTACAGAGGGCAGGAGGCGGACAGACAGCGAGGTGGGTGAGGCGATTGGAGTGGATGCGCGTGCGCGTGTGGGACGCGTTCTGGGCTTGGCGCGTACCACTTAAGCACCACTTAGACTGCCTAATCGAGGAACATGTCAATACTCACCACCGAAAGGCATACTGAGCATCTGTCCACCATGGCCGAACCACAAGCCAAGCCGCGCACCAACTCGATGTCGCAGGCATCCGAGACCTCGCAGACAGCCGCAGAGTAAGTGCGCAGCCTGACCCTCCTCCCTTCCTGTCTGCGCATGCTAACTGCGACGGCAGCTTCATCAAGGAGCAGCTCAGCCTCGAGGCCGAAGCCCGCGAGGCCCTCCCGTATTCCTTCGACACATGTACGCGCGACCTCGGACCGCTGCGCCAGGGCCTCTACTCGTGTCTCGACTGCAACCCGCCGCCGCCGGACTCCTCGGCGCCCTACGTCCCGGCCGCCGTCTGCTACGCCTGCTCCATCTCCTGCCACGGTGAGCACTCTCTCGTCGAGCTGTTCAACAAGCGCAGCTTCGTGTGCGACTGCGGCACCACGCGCCTGCCCGAGTCCAACCCGTGCACGCTGCGCGTCAACGCTGCGACGGGCCAGAAAGGCGGCGTCGTCGGCGAGCAGCCTGCGCAGGCCAACAACTACAACCAGAACTTCCGCAACAAGTTCTGCGGGTGTGGCGAAAAGTACGACCCCGATGAGGAGAAGGGCACCATGTTCCAGTGTCTGGGTCTGGGCACCGTCGAGGACGGCGGATGCGGCGAGGACTGGTGGCACCCTGAATGCGTTGTGGGTCTCTCTAGGGAGGAGTTCCTGAAGAGCATCCAGAAGAGCACCAAGAAGCCGAGCAGCGGCATCACACGGGAAATCAGCTTCTCGAGGACTGAGGAGGATGTTCCAAATAACACATGGAATGCGGAAGCCCGACGACCGTCTATCACGACTGATATCGCCGCAGTCCTCGCCAACAACAACCGTTTGAGTGGCATCACACGGGAGATAAGCTTTTCGAGGACCGAGGAGGACGTCCCAAATAATACATGGAATGCGGAAGCCAGGCGACCGTCTATCACGACCGATATCGCTGCAGTCATCGCCAACAGCAGCCGTTTAAACGGTAACAACGCTGCCCCAGAAGCCGAGGGCGAGGCCGAGGGAGACGACGACGACGACGACGACGATACGCCGCTACCCCTGGGCTTCCCAGCGGAAGACGACTTCGAATACTTCCTCTGCTACAAGTGCGTCGAGGCACATCCTTGGATCAAGAAGTATGCCGGCAACCCGGGCTTCCTCCCACCCGTCTACTTCGACCCCTCCCTCAACGCAGTACAGGCCAAGGTAACGAATGGAGAGAGCAAGAAGCGCAAAGCAGATGCCGACGGCGATGAGGAAATGACCACCTTGGAAGTCATGGCACCACCCAAACGCCAGAAGTCCGAGGACCCCAACGCAAAACTCTCCTCCATACCCGAGAGCACGCCCGCCTCCACTGCCAACACGGGCCCCTCAGCCTGCAAGCTTCCCACTCTGGAACCGCTCCCTTCCCCCGCAGCAACAACCCCATTCTCGCTCTTCCTAACAGCCGACTTTCACAACCATCTCTGTCGCTGCCCTAACTGCTTCCCCCTTCTGAAGCCCCATCCTCAACTCCTCGAAGAGGAGGACGTCTATGAGCCCCCGGTCTCCAACGATGGTGGCAATGCTGAAGGCTCTGTTGGCACAGGCTCGCTGCTCGACCGTGGAGAAGTGGCCTTCAACAACATGGATCGCGTGCAAGCTCTCCAGGGCGCGATGGCGTATGCGAGCTTGAAGGAGGGACTCAAGGGCTTCTTGAAGCCATTTGCAGAGAGTGGGCAGATGGTTGGCGCAGATGACATCAAAGCGTATTTTGAGAAGCTCAGGGGCGATGAGGCGGGCATCCAGGCTGCAGCTGGTGATGCGAAGAAGAGCCAAGGGGGCGAGAATGGGGACGGTGATGACGAGCCCAGTGGCGATGGCAGGAAGGAACAGAGTGGATACTAATTAGTGAATGGAATGAGGCCAAAGCTAGGCCACACCTTTTTTAGACATCGTATGTCGAGACTATTCTCGAGCGGATTGGACACGAAACAAGAGACTGTTTGAAAAATGTAACATCAGTATATATATATATGTATCGAACTTGGTGTCATAATGGTACAATACGGAGGGGGAAATAATTAATCAAACACCACACCCATCCTTCCCTGCGCCTTGTGCGAGTTCATCAGCTCAATCATCTTCGGCACTTCCTCCAACTTGTACGTCGTTAGATGGGGCTGGATGGTATGCTTTGCGCTGAACTCAATAGCAGGACGCATGTTGTAGCAAGCTAAGATATCTCGTCAGCTTCGTCGTCACCCACATGTTCAACACAACAACGTACTTCCGTTATTAGCACCCTTGACACGATAACGACCGAGAGCAATATCCAAAGCATTCAGCTGTAGCGGTTCTCTCGGTATCCCCACCACCATCAAAAGGCCCTGACCCGGCCTAAGAATAGCCGGGCAATCATCGTACGAACGTTTCGAAGCGGAGAAGTTCACGGCAGCATCAACACCACCGGATGTAATTTCGAGCAGCTTTGCCTTCCAGTCTGGGTCTTTTGATGAGTTGAATACATGGTCGGCGCCGCACTTTTTCGCTTCTTCTAGGGCCTGGGGTGCGATGTCGAGACCGATGACTTGGAGTCCCATTGCCCTGGGCAGGGTCAGGGATGATTAGCAGGCGAGGCGAACTGTTGGGGTCTGGATGTCTACTACTCACTTTGCGTATTGGATACCCAGATGGCCCAATCCTCCACAGCCGATCACGGCGACCCACTGACCGGGCTCTAGGTTGCAATCCTCGATGGCATGATACGCCGTTACTCCAGCGCAGAACAAGGGTGCCGCGGTCTTTACATCCACTGTTTGCGAAAATCAGCCTTGTTTATCCTCCTCCATAGACCATTTCCGTTATACCCGCGGTAGTCTAGTCTCTGGAAAGAAAGAAAAAAGAACGTACATGAATCCGGCAACACCATAGCATTCCTCGCATCGACAACCGCAAACTCCTGAAAGTATCCGTCGACCGTGAACCCCTGCATCCTCACCTTGCCCGTCACACACCACGCATTATGCACATTTCTGCAATTCGCGCACTCGAAACAGCAATCCACAGGACATATAAACCCGACCTCATCGCCTTTGCTGAATTTCCGCGCTTCGGCTCCGGATCCCGTGGTCACGATGGTGCCGGTGCCTTCGTGGCCGATAGTGACGGGGTTCTGGCCGATGATGAGGCCTTGGTCGTTGGGCTCGAAGAGCATGACGTCGGAGTGGCATAGTGATGCGCAGGCAATCTTGACGAGGAGTTCGTGGGCCCGGGGCGTGGGGATGGGGATCTCGTTTAGGTGGAGGGTGTTGTCGCGGGCGTCGTATCTGGGGCTCTTGCTTAACTTACTTACTTTGTCTATGGTAGGTACCATAGGATATGTTGTGAGAAAGACTTACTGCTGCGCTCGCATGGTCTTCTTTGCTATCGATCCCATGTTTGTTGAGTTTAAGTGGATGGAGACGATTATTGCAATCGACCAAGTGACCGACGCCATGTCCGTCGTATATACATAATGGCACACCGTATCCAGCTAGTTGCCACACCTAACCCGGAACCATCCTACCGTGTACTACGAGCCTACGAGGAAGATGGTTGCCGAATAATCTCGTCAACCCCACTCCCACGACGCACAACATCTCCGGAGTACGCATCGGGATCTAGATATCCAAACCCCATGGCCAATCGGGGACTTTGGTTCCGCGTTCCTTACATCCAGCCCCGCAATCACAACCGGGTTCCAAGCCACACTCGTGCTTGGTGCACGACATAATCGGCGAGTTGCTGCACTTGTGTGGTACAGCAGACCTGAAAAGGTGCCATATCATGAGTCTCTCAACGGCCCGACAACGGGTATGCCCGAATAGTTATGCCGCTCTTCTCCGACGACGCCGAGGTTTGAAATCAAGCTGATGCACGACCATCTTCTTCCGCGTTCACCTATCTCACGAGTAAGCATTTTACTCGGCACTATTATTACCATAGCAAGATAGTCTGGAAGTCTTTTCTGCGCGATCCTTGATCGGGATTTTGGTAGTATGGACTCGATTGGACATTGCACTTCTGCTTACTCACACCCGAAATACAGCTTCATGTATCTCGGTGCCTAGTACTATACTTCTTTGTATGCTGTTATCACCGTATATATATGGTACCTACACATCCCTGCACACTCCTTCAAGTTAATCGAGTTCAATATCAAATCTCTCTTATACATACCCCTATCCAGATAAGAATAGACTGGATCCGTATACGAGATCCATCACAAAGATTTCGAAGGCTCTGAACCTATTAAATAGCGTGCTAATACTCCATTGAAGATAATCTCAGTTCATACCAATAGATCTTGGTATCTAAACGCTATCATGATCACTAACGTTATCAGACCGAAGTCACACACACACATGAGAAGCAACGAGACTTCAGAACATCGAAACAAGAAGTAAATAGAGTTAAAAAAAACAGTGACAGAAAAGCATCGACGATACGAAATGGGTATCAGGTCCTAACCAAAACAAAACAAAACCAGCCCCCCTCCAACAAAAAGAATCCCCCAATGCTACTAAATGCGACAAAACGACAAAACCACACCCTATGAAACAAGTATGCCCCTACCCTATCTATCTACCTAATCTTTTGACTCTTCCTTCCTTTACTGCCTTGTACATCAGTCCCCGACGTGTTCCCAGTCCTCGTGCGCTTTAGTCTCGATCTCGAAGAAAGACTGCCACTAGTGGTGCTCCTCCTGGTAGTCCTGTTAGGAGGTTGTGCCGGCATGTCCATGTCCGCATCTGCAGGGCTTTGGAACCCGCTGCCTCCGCATGCCGTAGCGGCAGAACTGCCTGCGGGGATGATTTCGGCGAGACGATCTGCGATAGCGGCATCGTATTCACGTTCAGACCTCCGGACAGTCTTTGGGTCCATCTCACGGGCTGTGGCGAGGAGATCGATTGAGTCGTCGCTATCATAGTCGTCGCTATCATAGTCTTCGCTATCAGAGTCTTCCTCTCCTCCTTCTCCCTCTTCTACTCCTCCTTCAGAATCATCATTGTAATCTTCATTCTGGTCTCCGGTTTCGGCGGGCGACATGTTCGACATGCGTTGCGCGGATGCGAGTCCATTTCCCGAAGACGATGTGGTCGATGGGTTGGAGGAGACGTCGGAATCGAGATCAGAGTCTACATCGCCGGATGATGTCGAATCAAAAGGAAGGAAGGAAGCAGGGGGAAGCGTTGAGCTCGGGAGTGATTTGCGGGATGCTGACAAGATTTCTTCTTTGATGATTGGTTGCGATTGTTTCGACCACGATACTCCAGCCTTGTGGGTAGATTGTCCATCAAGGGCTTCGCGAATATGCTTGGGATAAAACTCCGATTTGCGACGCGCAAAAGGGTCCACTGTTGACGCACTCTGCACCTGTGAGCGACGAACTTTGATGGAGAAATTGTCGTCTGGCTGAACGCCTCCCAGGCCCGATGCTTCGAACTCAACGGTATCGGGACTCTCGGTGCCATTGTCATTTGCTAGTGCCTCGGGGTCGAAATCCAGATCTCCATCACTGGAAGTTGTGCGTGATCCAGCCTTCCGACCAACGTACATAACCGTGCTATCTCGGGAAAGCCGCGACTCGGTTATCCCCGCGCTGTATTGTTTTCCCATACCATGCGAGGCGGGCGAGACTCCAAGTGGATGAGTGGTAAGACTATTGTACTGACTGGAAGAATAACTGGAAAGCCCTCGGGCATCTCCACTCAGATCTGTACAAAAATTCGCCTTGTTGTAGAAGATCATCGGACCATTTTCACGCCGTTTCTTTGACGAAGAGCTGCGCATAGCGGAGCCATCGAGTCCAGAAGAGTCGCCGGGTTGTAGCGGTTGGAGGAGTGACGTGTTTGAAGAGTCCATCTTGTATCCGTAATAATCTTCGTCTTCTTCAGAGTCTTCCTTGTGAAAGAATATCGGTATATACGAAAACTTCTCCCGCTCTTTCTGCTTCCGGGTACGGGCTAGACGTCTTGCTGCTCGTTCCGGATCTAAGCTCGACACGCTGCTTCCCCTGTGGCCAGTCTTGAGGTCTTTAAACGGTGATTTTCCATTGCCAATGAGAACAGATCCGGATGGAGAGTCACCGCTAAGGTGCTCCGAGGAGCTACCACTACTCACTTTGCTTTCATCTAAGCCACCCTTCCATCGAATTTTCCGACCATCATGCGAGAGTTCGAACTTGGAGCTGTATTCGGCAACGGCGTCCTTGACAAAATCTGGGGTGACGTTGAAGGTATGAAGTTGCGCCATGTTGATGAGCAGGTTGAGATAAAGCCATCCATGTCCAAGCTCCGGGGCTTCTCCGGTGTCCATGTCTGGCGGAGTGAAGCCGAGATGGCGGATATACTCCATGTTCTCTGCGGGCACTTGGGCGCGGAACAGATCTAGATCTAATGGCCGTGTGGGTCGCTGGTCGGGCGATCCAGACCCTGCAAAGTCTTGTTCGCTGACGTTGAGATGGGGTCGCAATCTATTCAATGTCTCACCGGTCACATGCGCAGTGATATCTTCATCATTGGCTTGCACTGGCATAATGCGCGCCTCCCGATGACCTTCGGACCTAAACCGATGTCCAGTAGCTTCCTTTGCCTGTCGATCAGCCATGGCAGCGGACTGGGCAACCTCTTCCTGTTGCATGGGTTGCGGGTGACTTCCGGGTGCCGATAGCTTGCCCGCAAAGATCTGCTCTAGACGACGTACCACTAGTTTCTTCTTCGACTTGTCGGTCATGGGTGCATGTCTCTTGGGCAACAAGCCCACGGGTATGTCGTGTAGGTAGGACTGTATACTCTGCTGTTGTTGCTGGCTGTATTGCGATTTGGTCATCCGATGGCGATCGGTGTCTCCAGAAGGCATCCGGTTCGAGGCTCGGTTCGAGGCTTGGTTCGACGGCGCGGATATTGAATTCTGACCCGACGCGGATATGGACGCATATCCCGAGTCCGCAAATTTAGAGGCATACGAAGATGCAGTTTTTTGAGGATCGAACGGCGGTGGCTGGTGCAGGGTCGGATTGGGAGGGGAGTTGCTGGTGGGGCTCAACCCCGAAGCAAACTTCCGTAGAGTGTCTTCCAATTCCTTCTTCTTGTGGTCGGGCAGGCCATGAAAGCGAACCTCGAAGAGCTTGTCGTCCTGGAGATGACTGTCATTGAGCTTCTCGTACTTTCGGAGTTTCTGCTTCAGCTTCCTGTTCGCGACGGTTAAATCGTCGATCACACCTCTGAAATCCTCCGAACTGCTACCGTCTGTAACAAAATGCGTTAGGGCGGGGCGATGGGGCATCGAAGTCTTGGGCTGATAGTTTGGGTCGTGCAGAACATGGCCGTCTGGCGGGCTGTCCCCAGAGGAAGAGTTGCGCAGAAAGAAGGGGGGGTCATCTACTAGCCGAGACATTCAGCAATCAACAATGCGACCCAAGATCGCCTGGCGGCTACTCACTGCTGTCCGCGAACGAGGCGTTGCTCTGGAGGGCATTGGTGTTGGAGCTCTCGAACCACTTGCCAGCATCGCTACTTTCACCCGAGCTGTGTCTGTTGGACAGGAACCGGGGTGACAGGGTCGACGGCGGGTTGGCTTTGTCGCTCGCGGTCGCGCTGGGGGATTCCGGCGGGGAGGCTTCAGGTTGGTGGAAGGTGGGGGCTTTGGGAGGCAGGCCGGTCGCCGACAGGCTATGGCGGAGAGAGACTGAGCGATGGGCCGGACGACGGCGGGGGTGGGACTTTGGCTGTACCTCTTCAGGTAGCGGCACAGTGTCTGGGAGCGGATTCATGTTTCCAAGGTTACTGCTCAATACAAAGTTGCAAGGCGCGGAGGGTTATGGTAGTAAGCATGCTCCTTCCGTGTGCGGTGCACGTCAAAGTGGAGATGGATCGGGATCGAGGATGGCAATACAGATGGGGGGTTGGATGCGCTCAAGGCCTGTGTTCTCGGCGGCGAAAAGAAGGGGGGGATTGGAGCTGGAGGAGAGGCGAGGTGGATACAGGGCCGGATGGCGGGCAATGGGCCAGTAGAGGCTCTCATGATGGGCATAGTAGCAGATTTGGGAGTGAAGTCCATCAGCGATGCCTTCGATCCCAGCAACGCCAAGCCTGAACCCAAGATCGAGAAAACGGCGGCGCGTCTGCTGCATTGCGCACGGCCTAGACCACCATCGACGATGTCTCCTGGCCTGCGACACCCATACTGCCACACCACGGCTACGGGCGTGCGATTCCAGGGCAATCGGTGATGGCGGCCCCTGATGGCGGCAACACCCATCGCGAACAGAAGATGGGCCGAGTGCACACAGCTAGCGGAAATAGGGCTGAGAGAGGCGGCCGCCCAATCAGAGCACGATCCGCTCCGTCACCCCACCAGATGAAATCATTTCTCACAGTGCCTGCACCCTTGGCGGTCCCTGACGTCCGCCGTGCGAATGATGTAAGTACAGATTGTAGTGGTAGGGGCCACATACCCGCCGCTCGTGCGATCGTGTCTGCAGTGCGGATCGTCGCCTCTAAGCTGGACCGTCTATCTCACCCCTACCCGATCGTGATGGCTCGCAGCCCAGACGTCACTCGAACCCTGATTTGACGCTTCGAGAAATTTCTGCCCGTCAGACACAACGGCGATTGGAGGTGCTGCAGAGCCGGAGAACGGTGAGGGTGGACGGCCACGTGTCCATTGTTATCTGAGCATGACAAGCAGCGAGAGCGGGCATCGCCGATGCTTATTACTGTGCATACATACATACGAAGTATGGACACGATACCTCATATCCCCGCTCCCTTGCTCCTCAGCACGTTGACGGCGGAGTGCGCAGTGTAATCAGCCCATGAGCTCAGTGCCCCAAACGTGCCCCCGATCCGCATCAAGTCCCCCAGTCGAGCATCTAGGAATTCTTCCGTGTCGCCAAAGTTCGTCGACGTGTCTTGGGTCATGAACACCTCTGTAGCCGAGTAGATGGCAGACAGGCTTGCTCGCTTCGTGTACCAGCTGCCATCCACACTCTTGTCGCCGGCGAGGTACCATATCTCGTCTGAGAGTCGCGCCAGCTCAGCCAAGGACGGGGGGATGTAGGTTGGCTGGGCCATGATTGCGAGTGCCTGCAATAACCACTTGTGAGCTCGTGGCCGCATTGCCGCGGGGAGATGTGGATTACCTGCTGCCATCGGTGTATGATGGGCTCGTTGGCCCGCAGACGCGCCAGAGCCAGCGTCCTGACCTTCGCCCCAGCTCCAAGCTTCTTTCCGCTCTGGCCCTCGGAGGGGAACTGGACCGAGTCCTTCAGAGCCAGGCGCTGTGTGACGAGATGGTAGTTGACGAGATCGAACACCCCCTGCGGGAACAGGTTAGTCGAGGCGTCCAGGTATCCGGCATCGCGAGCACCCAGCTTCAGCGCATCTACTGTGAAGCCAAAGCTGGGGACGTGTGATATCGCCGCGGAGAGGATGGCGGACTCGGCGGGAGGGAACGGCGGCGGCTGGCTATATCCCGAGGAATGGTAGCAGCAACTCTGTCTCCATGCCGCTGCGGGACGAAGTGAGCGTGTTCGGAATGTGCCGAGAAGCGAGCTGGCTAGCCGTGTGGGAGGCATTGCGATGGGTGAAGAGGGCAGATCCCGGTGAGCTTCATCAAGCTTTACGTCGATCGCCAAGGCGATTCTAGAAGGTCTGAATGCTGATCTGGAAGGCGATTGTAGGTGGTAAGATTTGCACGAAAGTTGCTATCTGAATTATCTGTCACACTTCGTTTCCTTCAATATTCTCAATTTCGTCTCGACTTTGAATTGCGAATGTTCTAGACCTCGACCGGTCATGTGACTGCCCGACGCGAAAGTCGCGTTTCCGACGCGTCCGCGATCGCCACTTCCACCCTCGATCCTCGACGTTTCACTACAACACCAGCACTTGCCCTTTTGCTACGTATATTCTTACCATTTGGTTTGAATTATCAATTCTAGCTGTATTCACAGCACTTATTATCCACCGCATCAGTAATATCCACAAAGTCTTTGCGACCGGCGAACCTTCACATCTTGTAGAGCTCGGCGCACCATATTGCGATACCATGGCGCGCCCAAAGGCCGAAGTAAGCGAATATGAGCGGAAACGCCAGGAGAACATCGCAAAGACGCAGGCGCTCCTGCGCAACCTCGAGATGGAAGCGTCCGAGGCCGGGCTCGCGCCTACGTCCAAAAAAACGACCTCTGTGAAGCCCCGGCCGAAGCCGAGGAAGCCCACCGAGAAAAAGGTGAAGCAGGAGGAGAACCTACCGCGGCGAACATCGTCTCGTCTGAAGGGCATTGAGGCGGACAGCGATAAGGCTAAGCGCAAAGCCGAAGAAGAGCTTGAAGCGCGGAGAGATGCGGATAAAGCGAAGAGGCAGCGCATCGGCGACGCGTACAACTTCAAAGACATTGTGGTTGCAGGGAAAGAATGGGATATGAATGGGAACTTTTTGTCTATTGTAGGACCTGCAATGCCTTATGAGCGCACCTTTGACGATGGTGATGTCAAGGAGACGACGGACAAGGAATTGAAGGCATTGAGACAGAAGATGAGCGGCTTGGAGCTCTGGCCAGAATTCGAGCCCAATGAGTTGAAGATTACCCCCGAGCGCATAGTAAGTCCCAACTCGTGAATTCCACCTAGGCCATGTCTGACTGTCGTAGTATGCTTTGGGGATGCATCCGACCACGGAGAAGCCTTTGGTATTCGCAGGCGATAAACTTGGCAACCTCGGAATTTGCGATTGCTCGCAGAAGGCTTCCGAAATCAAACAAGAAGACGACGAGGACGCAGACGTCGAAGGACCGAACATCACGACGCTCAAACCGCACACCAGAACCATACATACCTTTCAATTCAGCCCGCACGATTCAAACGCATTGTACTCTGCGTCTTACGATTCAACTGTCCGCAAACTCGATCTCGCAAAGGGCGTTGCAGTTGAAGTGTATGCACCCTCCGATGCGAGTGAAGACGCCCCATTGTCTGGCGTCGAAATCTCCCAAAACGATGCAAATATGCTGTATTTCTCGACACTAGACGGTCGTTTTGGCATGTACGACATGCGCACACCGTCTGAGAAATCCGCTGGCCTCGAAATTTTCCAGTTGTCTGACAAGAAGATTGGTGGCTTTAGTCTCCATCCGCTACACCCTCATCTCATCGCAACCGCTTCCTTAGACCGCACTCTCAAAATCTGGGATCTGCGAAAGATGAACGGCAAAGGCGAATGGCGACTCCCGGCCCTGGTCGGCGAGCATGAGAGCAGACTCTCAGTGTCACACGCAGCATTCAGCTCAGGAGGTCAGGTAGCCACTGCCTCTTACGACGACACCATCAAGATTCATGACTTCTCTAAAGCTTCAGACTGGAAAGCTGGCACGTCTCTGACTGATGCCGAGATGAAACCATCAGTCGTAATACCACACAACAACCAGACGGGACGGTGGGTCACAATCCTACGTCCACAGTGGCAGCAGCATCCAGTTGATGGCGTTCAACGTTTTGTTATCGGCAACATGAATCGCTTTGTCGACATCTACACCGCAAAGGGTCAACAACTGGCGCAGCTAGGCGGTGAGGGAATAACGGCGGTCCCAGCAGTGGCTAGATTCCACCCAACACAAGACTGGGTGGCTGCTGGGACGGCGAGCGGAAAGCTATGTTTATGGATGTGAACACACTGCCTCGCTAGTCACTGATTAGATAATGCCCTCATTCCACAACGCATCGGTTTTTTATGTGGGTAGTAGTCGGATCGGCTGGCTGGACGTTTCTGCTTTGGACTTAGTGTCTTTTTCATATTTCCATGTACAACATGATTGAAGAGCTTGGATATTGGTTCTTTTCGATACATCTACCGCTTTTACATGTTTGCGGCATGGTATATTGCGGACTCGTGAAACGGTCCAGGCGCATCGGCGAAATATGACAATACAGTCATACATAGTAATCGAAACTACGCATCATCTTTACTAGCAGAAGCCTAGGGAATACTCGCTCTACCATTAGTCACAATCGATAGGTTATTTAAACTACACTCGCATATCTATTGCCTCTTTCTGAATACACTACGTGTATACTCCTACAGAGCCAGTAGCACATAGCCATATGTAAGAACAAGATACGAATTAGCAAAAATTATATTTTCGATTTGTAGCCAGTTTCAGCGTAGACGACCTTACTTCAGCTTACCATCGCCACAAGTGATGCTACCGTACCTGCTCAGTCATCATCACACATGCACACAACGCCACCTCGGCCCACCACTAACGCTGCTCAAACCATCCAAGTCAAACGGCACAGCCTCAATACCGTTGCAGGCACATTTTCCATGTCGTACATACACCATCACCTCTACCACCTAGCTCTCATGATCTCAGCACCCTTGGGACGGGAAGATGTCAGGCGTTCCAGTATTGCCTTTTTCGGGGCTTATGCCGAGTCTTATGGGCTCGGGCGAGCTTAATCAATCAATCACAGGCCGTATCTAACCCGTCAAAGTATTGGCACGAAAAATACAATGTGGTAGAACCAGGGTCGAGCAAGCGGGGGAATTAAGGTTGAGATGCAGCCGCAAGTGGGGTCCCTGGGCTACCACATATGTACACGACGTCACTCCCAAGAAGTGTTTTGCTTGCTGTCCTCCTCTCCTTCGAGAAAGGGAACCCATCAATTGATCTTTCGTTTCTCGCGCCATGAGCGCAGGTTTTATTATCTATCTATCCATCGGCCAATGCCGCCGCTGAAATGTGCAGTGTGACCACGTAGAGCGCATTCAGTCAAACCACAGCTAGATAAATGAGACTATCGAAATTTCTAAAAATGTAGTTTGTCTAGGGTCCTTGGTTCGTTACTTAAACATTGGCAGTGGTAATGTATCTCGTGACCGTTACTCGTACCGTTGTTTATCGCTTTTCTTTCTTTGCCGATCTGCGGTTACTGCGAGACGATGCAACCTTCGCCGTGGCCATGTCGTCGTTCCCGGTAGCTGTGCGTTTCGAGGCTGATGGTAACCGAGTTGGGTGATGATGCTCCTTGGTGTTGGCGTGCCCCTCACCCATGGGTTTGGATGCGGTAGATTAACAGTAAATGTACATAAGGCAGGCAGCTTCCGCCCCATCATTGTCATTGCCATCGCAAACGATCACTTGGACTGTACCAACATAAGAACCCTTTGGAATAAACCTACTCTCTCTCGTTCTCTTTTACACGCTTCAACTGAACAACCGAAGAACCGAACAACCCTTCAACATGAAGACTATCGCCGCTTTCTCCGCTCTTATCGCCAGCTCCATGGCTCAGGGCTACTTCGGCGTCTTGTCATCTCGCAGTGCATCACCAATTCACTTACTGTCCCTGACTGCAAACGGCGGGAAATTCACTCTTGGTGGAACTCCATCATCTTACTGCCCTCCGCAAGTCGGCGAGACTTGCGATGCGTATCCCGGTAACCAGACCATACTCGCTGGAGGACAAGGATCCCTCAGTCTCGGCGTGATTGTTCCTGGTGGTCAACAGGGTATGTCGCTCGCTCCATGAACCATTGCTATAACAGCTAACTTGGACACTAGTGTATGTTGCTCCTGACGGCACTTTGTCATACACTTCACCCCACTCTACATACAAGCCTGAAGGCTCAATCGTTGATGGATGGAATCGGACCGAGGGCGAATACTTCGGCTATATCACCTTTGCTAGCGGTCTCATTGCTTGCCAGACCACTGAGGGTAAGCCGTGGCAGGTTTACGGTGCTATCCCAGCTGTGAACACAACAGGCTGTCTTGGTTTCAGTGCTCTGACCGGTACGTTTCTTCTTCCCCAGATACCATGGAGCGACAACTGATGCTTTGAACAGTCAACGAAACCGACGCCGGTGCTTGGGAATACTAAAAAGTCGTGGTTGTGTTTGCGGGCGTTTAACTTGGAGGTTCATGGGAGGAAAGCATGATGATAAAAGAAGAAAGTTCAATAGAAGGAGGAACATGATACAGCTAACGACCAATACCTTCTCGTAATATATTCTTAATTCGCTCGACCGCTTCCTCCGGAGTCTTGTTCTTGTTGACCATGTTGCTGATCAAGACAGTCTTTTCGCGACTCTTCATCCCCTTCGCGATCTCGACGTCTGATTTGGGGATCTTGAGTGTCTGGGCCGTAAGTCAACAGTGCATCGCATGTAGATAGACAAGTCGCAAGCTCACCTCTGCAATCACCTCCCTCACAGCCTTGTTCGCCTCGCCCTCCCTCGCCCGCGCCGCAACACAGAGCTCAATAGCCTCATCCGACACCGCTGTGATGCCTTCACGGTTGGCGTTGACACCTGGCTTGACATGACACAGGAGGTGGATAGAGCCCCCCGCCTTCTGGCCTTTGGTGACGAAGCGCACGGCCGGGGTGAGCATTTCCACTTGCGAGTGAATAGGGCAGGTCAGCTGGCCGTGTAGATTATCATAGATGAAATGGCGGTGCACCTGGATAGGCAAAGCCGACGGCAAGCGCTAGAGTGCGCACGGACAGATACGGAGGTGTGGCCAATCATGCCGAGGCTGTCTGACGATCGTAAAGGGAGACCTGGGCAAAGCCGTCGAAGGTACAGTTCTCATGGCGAACATGCCTCCAGATGTCCTACCTACTGCGACTCGTGACCGTGTCCGAGCCGGCATACTCTGAATGGAAGAGTCCCCAAAAGCCCACTGCTATCGCTGCGAGTGGTTCCGGCCAGCTCGGCATCCCAGCCGTTAGTGGGGGCTCAAGGTAGAAGTGCTGATTACTTCCCCTAAGTACAGGTTTACACGAGTACAACCTCAACTATTCTCCTAAGTACAGGTGCTCGCGATGGGAAGAAGAATTTTGCGCCCACCATTACCTAAGAGATAGCGTGCCCTGGGAGATAAAAGCCGGCGACTTCCCTTCTTTCTGCCTTTCTGGTCCATCATATTTAGTTTCCCAACTGTCGCCTCGACCATTTCAAGTCTCGCGCTCTTTGTGGTAGCTTGGATCGCAACGCTTCTTTTCGCTCGCCGTCAGCACCACCACTCACAGCACACCCACACACTTCGAAAACATGACGTCCGCATCCCAAATACAGCCCAAATTCCTGGCCAAGAGCCACGATCTGGGCGTGGTGGCCGTGGGTTTCAGCGGCGGTCAGGTAAGTTGGGTGGTCGCTCTTACGCTGCCCATTGCAGCAGCTGACGATAGATAGCCGAAAGCCGGCGTAGATGCCGCACCCATGGCCCTCATAGAAGCCGGATTGATTAAGCAGCTCGAGGAAGATTTAGATTTGAATGTCTCGTACGACGGTCAAGTACATAATTACGCTGAGAAGATCCCGGCCGAGGACCCGCCTTATCGCAACATGAAGCAGCCCAGGTTCGTCAGCGCGGTCACGCAAGAGGTTAGCGAACAAGTGTACAGCCATGCAAAGGAGGGCAAGCTCGTCTTGACCCTCGGAGGGGACCATTCCATAGCCATCGGCACCGTCTCTGGAACTGCGAGGGCCATTCGGGAACGGTTGGGTAGGGAGATGGCAGTTATCTGGGTCGACGCTCACGCTGATATCAACACGCCCGAGACCTCTGACAGCGGCAACATCCACGGCATGCCCGTCGCGTTTCTGACAGGCCTGGCAACCGAGGAGAGGGAAGACATCTTCGGCTGGATGAAAGACCACCACCGCATCAGCACGAAGAAGATCGTCTACATTGGCCTTCGTGACATCGACAGGGGCGAGAAGAAGATTCTGCGAGACCACGGCATCAAGGCTTTCTCCATGCACGACATTGACAGGTAAGCACGACCAGCCCACAACACTATTGTACTCGGAACACTGACATTGCAAAATAGGCACGGCATCGGGAAGGTCATGGACATGGCTCTGGGCTGGATTGGCAGCGATACACCAATCCATTTGTCTTTTGATGTTGATGCATTGGACCCCATGTGGGCCCCGAGCACTGGTACACCCGTTCGAGGTGGTTTAACGCTGCGCGAGGGCGATTTCATTGCCGAGTGCGTCGCCGAGACTGGTTCATTGATCGCTTTGGATCTGGTGGAGGTAAACCCAAGCCTCGACGAGCATGGTGCAAGCGATACTGTCAGGGCCGGGTGCAGTATCGTGAGGTGTGCGCTCGGTGACACGCTTCTTTAAGACGGCGACTGGCGCTTCCGAGGCCGCGCATCGGAGACGCTATCCTCGGTTTCTATCGATATCAGAGTTCCGTATGTCCTGCCGGGTCGGTTATGCACGTGTCAAGCATGTGTACAAAGCTCGATGAGGTGTATTTGAGACGGAGATAACTCGGAATCATACATAGTTTCAGCTTGCTTACCATTGCTCTTTAGTCTTCGGCGAATGTCGGATTGGAAGAAATTGCGAGTTTCTCTCCCTTTTGCAAAGATAGTGCTCACTATGTCGTGGAGTTCCACCGTAACGTTAAGATTTCGCCGTGCACGCCTATTTTTGTCGCCGATGTAAGGCTGTCGAAAATTGCACGTCATTCCGACGATTCCGACCTGTCAACATGTAGCCAAAAAAAACCCGCAATCACTGTCATCAATCATTATCCTTCCTCCTATAAGTATCCGACATGTAATTGAGAGCATCCCATCCTGCCCATCGATTATCTACCATGAAACTCACCACCACGCGCCTCACCCATCTCCACCAGTTGCCGACTGGAGTCCGAGAATTACTATCTCGGAACATCCCTCGGGCAGCGTGTGCGCGGTTGTTGCCCTTAACAAGCCGTCGACAGTTCGCGGATGTGACCCAGCAGAGGCGGAATCTAACTACACAACAATTGGACTCCGGGAGAGATGGTAAGTTATCACCTTCAGTGCGCATGTAAAAACCAGATGAAGCTAGTACCAAAGAGTTCTTTAGCTAACCAGGCCTCGAAAAGAGCGCGAAAGGGTCGTCATATTGGGCAGCGGCTGGGCCGGCTATACCATTGCGCGAGAACTGGATCCAAAGAAATACCAAGCCGTGGTTGTGTCGCCGAGATCGTACTTCGCCTTCACGCCTCTGCTCGCGAGTACGTCTGTGGGGACGCTCGAGTTCCGGACAGCTCTTGAACCGATCCGGACGAGGAGGTCAGATATCAGCTTCTTCCAGGGTTGGGCGGATAGTGTAGATTTCAAGAACGGGAAAATCGCGGTCGAGGAGGCAGTGGCAGATCCGTCGTCTTCTCGGGCGCTAACGCAGGATAGGCATGCTGGCCAAACGAAAGAAGAGAGAAAGGAAGAGAAGAGGGTTGAAGCGAAGAAGGGGAAGTTGTTTGATTTAACATATGACAAGTTGGTCGTTACCGTTGGTTGCTACTCGCAGACCTTTGGGACTCCCGGAGTGAAGGAGCATGCGTACGTACCCTATATGGACCTTGATTATATATACTTACATGGTGCAGGTATTTCCTCAAAGACGTTGGCGACGCCCGTAGGATAAGAAGCCGATTGTTAGCCTGCTTCGAAGCTGCGGCGTTACCGACCACCACCGATGACATGAGACGGCACCTTCTAAACTTCGCTGTCGTGGGCGGCGGACCGACGGGTATCGAATTTTCTGCCGAGCTCCACGATATCATCAGGGAAGATCTCGCACGAATCTATCCTGAGCTGGTTCCCTTTTCCAAGATCACTGTCTACGATGTCGCCACCAAGGTGCTCCCAATGTTCGACGAGAAACTGGGAAAGTATGCCATGGAGATCTTCAAGCGCGAAGGCATCGATATCAAAACGAGTCATCACGTTGAAGGACTATGGCCGGGGGCTCCGGGCGAAAGCCCGGGCGACCACTCTGCGTTCACATTGAAGGTGAAGGAAGAGGGCGAACTTGGTGTCGGCATGGTCGTATGGAGTACCGGTCTTATGTCAAATCCATTCGTGGCAAATGCCCTCGATGAGGTTCGCGAGCTCCCTCATACGTTCGAACGGTTAGCCGCGGCCCCGGAGGATTCGCAGACTTCTAACCCACAGCAATGGAGAGTGAAGAAGGATGCCAAGTCAAGTTCCATATTGACCGACCCCCAGCTTCGAATGAAGCTAGTCGGCGACGGGAAAAACAAACCAGAAGGCATATTGAACGACGTCTATGCTATTGGAGACTGCGCAATTCTGGAGGGTTCGAGTTATCCGGCCACGGCGCAAGTTGCGTCCCAGAAAGCCTCGTGGCTGGCAAAGCGGCTGAACAAAGGCGACCTCGATAGAGCAGCGGGATTCACTTTCAAGAACATTGGTGTTATGGCTTATATCGGGAACTGGAATGCACTGTTCCAAGGAGGCGAGGGAGGGAATATTTCTGGCCGCTTGGCATGGGTAATCTGGCGCGGTGCATATCTCACGAAGAGCGTGAGTTGGAGGAACAAGATCTTGATCCCGATCTATTGGATGATCAACTGGATCTTCGGCCGTGATATCAGCCGATTCTAGGGCTTAATTGTATCTACCGGATATGCAGCTTGAAACAAACACATGTACTCGCCCTGTGTCGACCCCACAGCTCGAGACCCATCTTCAACCTCAACTTCATAATTTGACGCACTATCTGAGGCGGTGAGAAGTGAATGAGGATATGTTAGGGCTTTGGTGCGAGAACGGTGCTTGCTCGCACATGAACGTTAGACTACCGCCTAGCTGCAGGTAAGGCCGGTTCGTGAACGTGGCTCGGAGCATGCGCGCTGACCCCACGTGGCTATTGGACCCAAGAGCCAATAATGGATATTAATAAGGAGTGCAGTCTATTATTGAAGGGCCAAGGGAGAAGCATTTCGAGAAGGACTTCATGCGGAAAAGGCTTCATAGCGCAATATCGCAGCGGCTTCGAGAAGGTGATGACCACGACGTCAGCGTTCATAGATCCGCAGTGATCGCCTGTTTATATGTGGGATGAAAACCGCTCATTGGGTCGCTACTGCCCTCCCGATCTTCACCCATCGTGATCCACATGCAGAACCACACTCTCGCACCCACGAGGCGGTGACTGAGTGGTCGTCCACGATGTCATATTGCCTCCTTCACCCACCACTACCGGAGGCTTCTTCCCCCCCCCTCGAATCTGATCTTGCCATGTCCAGACTGCATGCCGTCTGATGTCTATCTATTAGCCCAAACCCTGTCGGTGGCTGGCGCGTACCACACTGAACCTTGATTGCATCCTTAGCAGCCTCTCTTGTAGCACAACGTATGCTTTTGCTCGTCTCCAGCATGCAAGCAATCGCACACTGCGTTCCCGTTGAAAATCTACCCTTGACGGCCTCTGCCTCTGCTCCAGGACCGCGCCGCCTCTTCCAGACTCACTGACGCACAAGCAGTGCGCTACTGGGGTTATCTGCAGCCCTACCAGTACACGTAGCATACGTATCATGGTGGGTAGCAAAGAGATTTCTTCTCCGCTCCCCGCCCTCTTGTGAGATTCACCCTCGCGGACGCGACTGATCACTGTATCGAGCCACAGACGGACCACAGAGCATCGAAACGGCATCGAAGCCCATTTTCGGAGGCCTCTTCAGATCACCACGAAGGCGACTTTGACGTCGTCGCCCAGCCGGTGCCCAACGTCTTGCGACGGCGCCCAGTGCGAGACAGAACTGTTTCCGATGAGACCAGCCACTACCCGTCTTCACCATGGTCAGACAATAAGGGCGACCCTCGCAAGACCAAAACAGGGCGGGCCACTCCACGCAAAGCCCCAAAGACAGCGCTGAGGAACGCTGCCTCGCCCGAGTATCCGCCTGCGGTGCAAGAGAAGCACTCGGGTAGCTTTTTGCCCAAACTCAGTCGCATTCTAGAGGGCAAAGAAAGCAAGACCATCAGGCGTCGAAAAGGATCTACGGCTGGTTCGAGAGAGGACGATACAGCGCACGGACAGTATCGTGAAGATGCGACCTTGACTCGTCGTTCTGTCAGACAGAAGCACGGCTCTTTACAACGCCGGGTTGAAGGTCTCATCGATCTACCAAATCCCTCGCTTGTCTCGGTTCTCTCCGGCTTCACACAACTCTCCGGTGTCTCTAGTGATAGTACTTCGACTATCACACAGCAGTCGTACGATAAGAGTCGCGCAGTGGATCGCAAGCCTCCGAAAGAGCGGAATAGCCTGCAGACCAAAAGGACAATGGAGGACGTCACCAAAATGGACGATCAGCAAGCTAACGTTTTTCGATATATGGACCACGGTCTAAAGCCCGAGCATAGTCGGCCTTCGACTGCTTTCTCGGCGTCTTCAGCATCTTCGACGGATACTGGCTCTTCTTCGGATGGTGAAGATGGAAACTCATCACTCGCCGACGAACATAGCGTGGAGTCTCCCATGACGTCGCCATCATCAATGAGGAAACCAAGCTACGCCGAACCACATGAGGACGACGAAGACGACAGTGACAACGGTGATGACGGTAATGATGGTGACGATGCTCATATCTCAGCCCAAGAAGCTACTCCTAATGTTGCTCATCAACCAAGTGTGAGCGATGATGTGGAAGACAATGAAGAAGATGGCGCAGAAGAAGACGAAGATGAGGACCAGAGTAGTGAAGAAGAATATGATGACGAAGAAGCCCCCGTGACGACGGAAAAGGTAGAACATGGTCATCAAATGGACCTAGAACGGGTGCCACCTCCAGCATTCCCGTCACCAACTTCCCGCCATAGCGACCGTCACAGCAGGCGCCTGAGGCGCCAGGAGCAAGCCCTCAGCGACCATGTTCTGCAAAGTCCCCAACCACACCGCGACTTTCAATTTGTTGGAGGACCATCGCCGCACCCTAATCATGCAATGCCGCTGTACAGCCCGTACATGCAATCAGATGCTTCGCCAGCTAGTTTACACGCTACAGCACACGCCCCTCTGCCACATGCGCCCCCACACCCACATATGGTCTATCAGTCTCCCCCACACATGCCGCCTGTGCCATACTCACCGGGCTCTGAAGGCTACTACGCAATGGTCACACGTCCACCCCAGTATCAGACGCATCCAACAGGACCCGAATCCAGGAATACGATGATCGGGTACGAGTTACTGGCTGGCAAACTGAGCGAAGGCTCGAAAAGTACTGGTCACGGCCCAGGCGAAGAGAGTGTGATCCCCATGTACCGAAAGTTTGAAAACTTGAACCACAGAGTCCTTCTTCACATCCAGGATGAAATCGGGGAGATGGAGGAAGAGTTGCGTTATCTAGACGAATGTATTGCGCAATATGCGCCGAGGGATGAAGTGGGGCGTGTTCAACCTGCATCTCGTCGCGGCGAGACGCGCTACGGGAATGAGCTGCATCATCGGAGGACTGAGCTGCTGGGACGGATCTATCTCAAGCTAGGACAGTACAGTAAGTATTGCGGGGTGATGGAACTGTCTTCAGAAAGACGGAAGAAGTTGACGTAGCAAACAGATAGCGCGCTGTCCTCGTACAGTACTATGCTGAAAGACATGAGCCCGGCGGACACGGAAGACATCCTGGCCTACCGCACATGGATGGAAAAGCGCACACCGATCGACTTCACCGAGAGTCGTTTCCTCGAGCGCAAAGACGATCTTCTTGCATTTTCGCGGCGGCGATCAGCAAGTCCAGTTGGTGGCGTTCCGTCGCATCAGTCTGCAGCTATCTGGCTCCCCATGATCCTCGTCATGCCTCTGATGGCTTATGCGATAGTGCCCGGTCTACTGGGCCGACTGTTCATTCTCTGCTCGATCGGCGCAGCTATCATGAAACTGCTCACGTCAACGAAGGGGGTCGAAAAGCTGATGACGGCCAGGGAGTGGGCCGCATGCTTCTCTGCGTAAGTGCAGTCTTTTTTGTAACTATCGGCTCGCATGGGAGATATCAGAGTGCGCCCAAGTTGGACATTGGACATTCAGGCTAATGCGCGGCGTAGCTATTTCGGGTTGATGGCGCTTCTTGCAGTATTGGCGCACTGACATGCCTCGCGCCACTTTGCGGAGTCGAGGTCGAAGATCGACAGGACAGACACACGCACAGACAGGTACCGGCCGCGATCTTCGTCATCACTACTTGTAAACGACGGTCACACATCTTCATCCGTCACGAAACAATGGGGGGTAGCAATATGGGGGGGTTGGCTCGCCCGAACTTCGAAGTTGGGTTTTGCTTTGCAGACTGCCTTTTCTTCACGAGGCGGGGATTGGCTTTGCAGTGATGTTTCCCGTCCTGCGTTCAAGCGGGAGTTCTTCTGGGGGATTTGTTAAGATTTTTCAAGATTTTTTTATTTCTTTCGTTTGGCGTTTTGACAGCAGTCGGGCCCTGGGTGGAGAGGTGGAGAGGCAGCCGCAAGCGTGCAGCGGAGAAGTGTGGACTGAGAGTTGGGGTGGAGGCGGCTGTTGCGGCACTGATAGGGGTTCGGGAGTCGAGGCGGCGCCGGCTGCAAGTTTACGGTACAATATGGCTCTAGCATGGTGATCGATAATAAACCACGGCTTGACGTGCAGTAGGTAGGCAACGGTCTATTATTGCACGCTGGGCCTGCTCAGGAACGGGCGTATAGACAGGACCGTGCGTGCAGTCAGCTGCCGGCACGGGTTGCTGCAGCCATCTGAAACTCGGCGGATGCATTCTCTCTCGAGAGCGGGCGTTTGATCCGCTTGCGCAACTTAGCTATCACTATCAGTGCGCCAGACCACTCGCCCTCCCCCAACGTCCCACCGCCCGCCGCTGCTGACGTTTGCGCTGCTGCTGCTCCACTACTACTACTCTGCCCCTTCGACGACGCCGGCGACGACGGTGACGGGACGAGCGTGGTGTTTTGTACCTTGAGATATTTGTGTGCTACCCCCCAGCCACGGCGCTAGAAGGCTGCCCTGAAACGTGCTGCTCTTTTCCCGTCCGTCGTGCCCGCCCAGCCCGCCGCCGGCCCTACTACTCCCCTCCCTCACGCAGCAAGCACGCAGCACGCAGCTCGCAACACCACACCACACCACACCACCCACACCACTACTACTGCCCCATAGCTCACCGCACCCGCCCAAGCCACTCTCTCCCCCTTCCTCCCTCCCACCCCCTCGCGACGCCGACTGCGCTGCCACCATCGAGCCTGCCCCCCCCCCTGGCATGCCGTTGCCCCGTCGCTGGTCGCTACTTCCTTACCCGGCCGTTTGCCAGTTCGCGCCTTCTCCGGTAGTCCAGCCTTCAGCCGCGACCGCGACCGTTCCTTCTCTGCCCGCGACCGTTCCTTCTCTGCTCGACCGCCGCCCCTCGCCCGTCGACGCCGACGCCGAGCTGCTGCAGTGCGAGTCTCGCTGGACGGCTCGAAAGCGGCCTGCTGCCCACAAAGAACGCCCGCATTCCTCGCACCCCAAGCAGGAGGCTGCACACGCGTGCCTGAGCCTTGCGCCCTGATTCTTTGTCCAGGCCAAGCACCACCCCGCTGCGGCTCGTGCAAAACCATTCCTGCCGCCACAACACCGCACGCCTGCCCGTCTGGCCTGCGCGCCTGCCTCCACACCTCGCCATGGCCGTCTCCATGCTGCACGCCCCGTCGCGGGCGTCGACCTCGTCGTCGTCGTCTTTCATCCCCGTCTCCCGCCAAAACACAATGTCGTCGCACGACGGCTCGCGCTCGGTGCGCCAGTCGAAGCGCTACTCCGTCACCGCCCTGTATCTGTCCATGTCGGCCAAGGACAAGGACCTTGAGATCGAAGACGACCTGGCACGAGGTAGGCATGGCCAGCCGTCCACCCTGCAATCCGGCTAACATTCCCGCAGCACAAAAGATCCTACGCGACTACAAGCTGAAGATCTCCACCCAGTCAAAGAAGAACTTCGTCCTCGAAAAAGACGTGCGCTATCTCGACTCGCGGATAGCGCTGCTCATCCAGAACCGCATGGCGTTGGAAGAGGTATGCGTGTCGCAACAAGCCTTCCCCAGAGCCAGGCTAACTCTGCGCACAGCAAAACGAAGTCGCAAACCACCTCGACGAAGCCGCCGAGTTGCAGGAAGGCTTTTTCCCCAACGACGACAAGACGCAGAAATACGGCAACTTGCTTTTCCTGCTCCAGACCGAACCTCGACACATCGCTCATCTGTGCCGCCTGGTTTCGATGGCCGAAATCGACGCTTTGCTGCAGACCGTCATGTTCACCATCTACGGCAACCAGTACGAGAGCCGCGAAGAGCATCTTCTCCTGACCATGTTCCAGGCAAGTTGGCCCTCTGCGCTCCTTGCATCCGATGCTAATGTTGGAACAGTCCGTTCTCACCTATCAGTTCGATAATACTCCGGACTATAGTTCGCTCCTGCGCGCTAACACCCCTGTTTCCCGCATGATGACCACCTACACCCGAAGAGGTCCTGGTCAGAGCTATCTAAAGGTCGTTTTGCAAGACAGCATTAATTCGCTAATTGAGCTGAAGGATCTTGATCTGGAAATCAACCCTCTCAAGGTGTACGAGAAGATGATTGTGGAGATGGAAGAGCAGCAAGGGAAGCCTCCATCAAACCTGCACAAGGCTGTCACTGCGGAGCAAGCTGCCGATAATGAGACAGTGCAGCAAATCATAGCGCCCCGCTTGACCATGCTCATGGAGATTGCCAACAACTTCCTGAGCACCATCATCAACGGCCTGGATGAGACACCGTATGGTATTCGATGGATCTGCAAGCAGATTCGTAGCTTGTCGCGCCGCAAGTACCCTGATGCACAGGAACAGACTATCTGCACGCTTATCGGGGGTTTCTTCTTCCTGCGTTTTATCAACCCAGCCATCGTCACACCGCGGTCGTACATGCTTATCGACGCGACGCCTGCCGAGAACCCGAAGCGGGTCCTGACTTACATCGCGAAGATGTTGCAGAACCTAGCAAACAAACCCTCGTATGCGAAGGAGCCGTACATGGCCAAGCTGCAGCCATTCATCCACCAGAACAAGGACCGCATCAACAAATTTCTTCTCGACCTCTGCGAAGTCCAGGACTTTTACGAGAGTTTGGAGATGGACAACTATGTCGCGCTTTCCCAGAGGAACCTCGAGCTCTCCATCACTCTGAATGAAGTGTATGCCACCCACTCGATGATCGAAAAGCATGCGCAGGAGCTGGCGAAAGAGGACAGCTCGCATTTGGGTGTGATACTTGCAGAGCTAGGCCCGGCACCTGTTCAGCTTCCCCGAAAGGAAAACCGTGCGATCAACCTGCCCCTGTTCAGCAAGTGGGAAACGCCATTCGACGACATTACCGCCGCTCTAGACATCACGCAGGAGGAGATTTACTTCATGGAGGCAAAGTCCACCTTCGTTGTGATTTTGAGATCTCTCCCGGCGACCTCCAACATCATGCGTAGGCCTCTGAGGCTGGATCGTATCGCAGAAGCCGCAGCCACGACGAAGAACGATTCCGTCATGGTGAAGAAGGGCATTCGCAGCATGGAACTGCTTAGCCAATTGCAGGAGTTAGGAATCATCGACAAGGATGACAACTTTGCTCTCCTCAGGGACGAAGTTGAGCAGGAGCTTGTCCATCTTGTCTCTATGAAGGAGAAGGTAATAGAAGAGACGAAAAAACTTGAAGAGGTCTACCGTACCATTCGCGACCATAATGCGTACCTCATCGGCCAGCTCGAGACGTACAAGTCATACCTTCACAATGTCCGCAGTCAATCTGAAGGCAAGACGCGGAAACAACAGAAACAGCAGGTCCTTGGACCGTACAAATTCACCCACCAGCAGCTCGAGAAGGAAGGTGTCATACAGAAGAGCAACGTTCCGGAGAATAGGAGAGCCAACATTTACTTCAACTTCACCAGCCCTCTTCCTGGCACCTTTGTCATCTCTCTGCACTACAAAGGCCGCAACCGCGGTCTGCTCGAGCTGGATTTGAAGCTGGATGATCTCCTCGAAATGCAAAAGGACAACCAAGAAGACCTCGACCTGGAGTATGTCCAGTTCAACGTGTCCAAGGTGCTCGTCCTCCTCAACAAGCGATTTGCTCGGAAGAAGGGCTGGTAGTGCCAAACCCTCGCCCACACAACGATGCTGCTATGATACCCCCCGCTTCTGACCTCGCCAGTCTTTGATGTAATGTCCGGCTTGTATTTCTTCGCCACCTTTCTTATCCGAACATAGCACCCTAGGAGCCGAGGAGTATGCTGGAGTCTGGTTTTTTGCTTGCTTGCTTGTTTGCTACCGTGTATGTTTTTCTTCTTCGGGATACCCTTGGGTGGCAGTGGCCAAGTAACAATGTGCATGAACGAACTCTGAGGAATGAATGAACTCTGAAGAACGAGCTTAAAAGATGCATGGGTAAGAGACGCAAAGTGACCGGCTACAAGGGTGCTGGTACTTTTATTATTATTTTTCCTTGTTACAGCTATGGTCTGGGATATCGGATTCCATTTCTTTACTTCGCAGCTCTCGCTTTAATGGTCATTGTTTGTACACAATCGAGGGATGGCATTCGTGCCCGGGTACCTCGATGAGTAAGGGAAAGCGTATTTTACCGATTTGCAATTTGCAGCAGATGTCTGCTTCTCATCTGTATCTTTTCCTCTTCCTCTGTTTCTTCGGCAGGACCGAGTTGAGTCGAGTCGAGTCGGGTGCACGGATCTTACTGTTTTGTTCTTCTTCTTCTTCTTCTTCTTCTTCTTCGTCCCTCGCCAATGATAGGGCCGGCCGATATTCCTAAATGTATATGTACGAATGTTGAATATTTAGGTCGGCAATTAATGTGATTGTGAATATAGACTTGTGAAGGTCTGCTTGCTTTGCGATGGCTAGGTAGGGATGAATACTTGTTAATGGCGGAGCTGGTCAGGATAGGGTAGGATTGGTGAGGTACGAAGGTGCAGATAAGATAAGGGTTGTGTGGCTTTGTTCCTGTGTTGCGTCATTGTTCGGGTAGGACATCAGTAACGGTCAACAATAATGGCAGGGCTTCGGAAGATCGTTTAATGTGTAGGGCGCGTGCCAGCCCTCATCTCCTTTAGCATTATAGATGACAGCATATATAAAAGCGAAGACGTAAAGCCCAAGACTACAGCACGTGAAATGCATTGGAGGGTGGTGAGGTACTTGATCACACGCGCATTGCCCCGGGTGCGATCGTCAAGCGGACACGCTCCGTCCAGGGCTCTCATTGGTCGCCCTTTCAAGCTTCCAGTCATCCAACTTGCTGTGACTTGTTACTCTTCCCTTCCCACTCTTCCACCTCACTCTCGACCTACCCGCCCTCCATTGTATTCTTTCGAACCTTTTGGCGTTTTTCTTCTGGTTAGGTCTAGGCTGCGAGCGATCATGTCTTCGAGCATTGCTATTCCGAGGCGCAAGCAGAAGATGATGAGTGTAGCTGCGAGCGGGACGAGTTCGAGCTCGAGTTCGGGCGAAGAGAGGGGATGGACGTTTGGGAGTTATGGCAGCGTCAAGGCAGAGGAGGAGGAGGATGGCGCGAAGAGTCCTCCGAGCTCGCGGAATGGTGCTGCGAGGAGGACGAGCTTGATGTGTATGGCCCACCCACTCCCCTTCGTCTCTCGTTCTCTATTCCCTGCCTACTTTATGGGCTGCTTTCGTCGCTACCCTTGCTGACCGCATCATCTAGCTGCCTCCCTCACCAAGACCGAACACATCGTCATCAATGTCGGAAACTCGGAATCTCCGCGACTGGTACGTCTCGTCTACCTACCGCCTGAGGTGTGGGGTGTGTGATTACGAGGGAATGAAACTGATGATTGGTTACGTGCAGATTACTTGCGTCAAGACTTCGCAAGGCTTTGACTGGAATCAGGGTACGTTTCTTCTTTAGTGGTTGCGGGAGGCAGAGGAGATCTGGGGGCGTTTTAGGCTCGAGGCTGGACGTGTCTCGGACTGGTCGCCCTGACCACGGTCGACCGGTGTGGAGCAGCTGTCAGACCTGCGAGGTCGAGGAAAATGGATGCTGGCAATTACGAGTACTGACTTTGCAACAGAGATCTTCCTCCCCAGCTACGCAAGCTACGATTTCGATCACCTCGAGCGCAAGAGAGACCCCGTGGAGGATATCGTGGTGACGGACGAGGAGGTCGCCAATATGTTCCCCTCGGACGATTGATCGCGCGGCTTCTGCACGTGGGAAAGCATATGGCATGGCGCAACTGGAGGGCATTCAAGCTGGCGACTTTGGTCAGGGTTATACATGGGCATTTGAAGGTAGATGGTCTTTGGATCTGCTGGTCTACATGGTCTACATGGTGTTTCATAGGGCTGTTTCGGGGCGTTTGCTTTGGGTTTTCAAGATGGCTGGACGCGAGTCCGCTTTGAGAGCTGATTTGGTTTTATGAGGTTAGTACGTACGTAGCAATCCCAAATGACTTCCATATCACTGTGGTTTCGAGACGACTGAGATGGAGCTTGAGCGGCCCCACGTTTCACGATAAGGGCAGCCACATGCACTAATGTTATCATCACGTGCCTACGCGGCGATCCTGCGATTGATCGACACCAAAACAATCACTCTGCGCATCACCACATATTCTATCCCCAACCCTGCGCATACACATACTATTCAACCAGACCTTGCTACAATTTCCTTGCGCTCTATTCGCGTCAATCAACATAGATATCGTACAATCTTCCGCCCCTCCCAAACAGAAAAAACAATCCGCGGCGATCGTACATAGTACCTCAGCGCGCACCCTTCTGCGCCCCTCCAGCCCAACCCCAAAGACAACCCCTCGTCGTCATGAACGCCGAGCACCGAAAGATCGAACTCCAATCCCCCGCCGACCTCAGCTACCTCGCCACCAAGATCCGCACCGCCGCCCGCAAGAAGCTCGACCTCCATCTCCCCACGCAATCACACACCAACGAGCCCGACGAACTACGGCGACATGTCGAATCGCTCGTCGACACCTTCGTGGCCCAAGTGCTCGTGGGCATGAAGCACAACATCTCCATCAACGGCATCGATGTAGTGAGCCGGGAGCAAAGAGACGGCCACGGGAAGAAAGCCATGGATTTGGACAGCGAGCTCCTGGGCCTGGGAGATGGGGTAGCCGTGCCTTTGGAGGTCGAGGAGTTCGAACCCTTTGACGAGAAGCTGCGCGCTCAACTCTCGGCGGCTGTCCAGAAGCGTGATGCGCTGATCTCGAAGATATCGGCTCATCGCCGCAGTACGCCGTCGCTGGCTGCGCAGACGTTTCAGTCGCAGTTTGAAAAGGAAGGCGCGCTGCTCGAGGCGCAGAGGGCGGAGGCGGAGCTGTTTAGTGTAGAGAATGCTGGGAAAGAGGCAATGGCTGTAGAAAGCTTAAAGAGACAGGCTGATGTAGAGAGGAGTTGGGAGAGAGCAGTGCAGGGGTTAGGGAGGTTAAATGGCGGGCTGCCAGAGTCGAGGGCGCGGCTGGAGAGGTGCCAGGATGTAGTCAGGTATCTAAGCTAGAAGCAGGGAGTTGGGCGATCTGGAGTTGTCTAGCACTTGGATAGGGATCATTCTTCGGTCATGTTGGTTCAGATTGATGGACTGCATATTGCATAATAAAGTCTAACAGAATACAGTGATGTCTCCCTCACAGCCAAAAAAAAAAAAAAAAACTCAGTCGTCGTCGTCGCTCTCGACGAACTCGAAGCCCTTGAACGTGTCCGCAGGTGGCCGGGGAGCTGCAGGCCTGCTGGGTACGACCTGCGTCGGCACCTCGGGCAGAGGAAGGTCTACAGCTGCGGCCTGGTCGGCTGCGCGTTGGGCGTTGGCAGCGATTTCCTCCTTCTCCTCTTCTGCCAGCTTCGTGAGATCGACCTGCTTCGGGTCTTTGCCGGTGTCGATCAGGAACTGGATCTGCATCAGGTTGCTGGCGCGGATCTTCTCGTCGCTCGGCCAGGGGGTCCAGGCCGTGTTGCTTTCGTTGAGCTTTGTCAGCCACTCTGCCTCCGTGTCTTTGTTTACCGTGTCATTGTTGTCTGCATCTGCATTTGCATCTGCGTCCGCTTCTGCGTCTGCGTCTGCGTGGTCTGGCGGCGGCGGCGGCGGCGGCGGAGGCGAGGGAATGCGCTCGCGATAGGTGGGCGGCACGGTGTACTGCGAGATGTTCTTCGCGTACTGGAGCACTTCGTTGACCTTGACCGGCCGCGTGTCGTCGGGGAAGGTGGTTGCGGGGGTGTCGAAGAGTTCGCGGCGCAGACTGGCGAGCGTCGCGACCGAGGCCCTGAGCTGCTCCTCGAGGCCGTCGGCTTCGGCGCGCAGGGCCTTGGTACGGGCGTAGTTGGCCTGGTGTTTTGCGACTGTCCGGCGAGCGGTCAGTGGTCAGCCCGGGGCTCGTCGACGGGTGGGAGTGCGCCTCTTACGCTGATCCAGGCCGCGACTGAGCGCGTCGTCGGCTGCCAGCAGGTCGCTGGCGGCCGTCGTCGAGGGGTTGTAGGCCGCAATTGAATCGACCAGCGTGTCCAATGCGGCCTCGATGCGCTGGAACTGGGCCTGCAACGCCGTGTCCATGGCCGTGTCGGCGTGTCGATGAGGGCGAGCGGGCGTGGGGAAGCAGTCGTGGAAGGGCGGGAGGCGTGGGGATGTAGGCGGTAGGGGGGGAAGCTGAACGAGGGAAACGGCGGCGCTGATTGGCTGGCAGACGCTGAAACCCCAACCCAAGCCCTTCAGCGCTTCCGTCATGTCACCACCCCTCCTTCGCAGGTTCGCAGCCGACGTCGTCTTTTATACCTCCAGTACCGCAACCGCAACCTCACCCTGCCCCCGTCTTCCACCGCCCGTCGCCCGCCTCCGACCCTGCCCGCCGCACCTGTACCACTGTTGACACCTGCTGCGCCTCGCCCGATCCTCCGCTATATATCGCATCGTCGGAGCGACGCCCACTTTACCCCGTCTGCCTCCAAGTGACCTCCTCCCTGTCGCGCCAAACACCACCCGCCGACGTCCCAGCACGCCCTCCCTCTGCACGCCACAGTCTGTCTGCCTCGGCGTCAGTACTCTAGCCATGGGTAAATCGTGAGTGCCCCTCTTTTCCTCTCCCACGTGCAGCCGTGGCGAGCGCGCTCAGCCCTGCGCGTGGTCGTCGCCTGTCCGTCCCATCACTCCCTTCCCCTCCCCTTCCCGGGGCATTCACGCCGGCGGCCCAGCCGGTGAAGAAGCAACTATGCGCACGCACAAGCAAACGCTGCGACCCGCCCTGGCCGGCCCGCCCTCTCCTCGGAACCCCGCCCTGAACGCGAATGCGACGACGACGAGACCATGGCGCCCCACCATATGCCGCTGGGCGAGCGCGACATCCCGCTGCTGCAGGGCGACCACCCCCCGATCAGATTTGCGCGCCAGCACAACGTCGGCGTCCCGCGCCACGACGAGCCGGGCCATGCCGACTACCAGGCCGCGCAGCGAGTCGCGCTCGCCAACGCCGTCAGGCACTTCGAGGCGGAACTGGCCCTGCGCAGCCCTTTGGCACACATTGAAGTCGAGAACGCGAAGCTGATAGTGAGACACCGCAGCCAGAGCAAGCTCTCCCAGCAGGAGCTGGCCGACCTACAGAAAGCGACCCATTTCGACAAGAAGGAACTGCAGCAATGGTACAAGGGTGCGCATCGCTGGAACGGGAGAGTGTGACACGCGCTGATGCGACGCAGGCTTCCTGAAGGACTGCCCCTCTGGCATGCTCACCAAGGAGGAGTTCCAGAAGATCTACAAGCAGTTCTTCCCCTTTGGCGATCCGTCGTCGTTTGCGGACTACGTCTTCAACGTCTTCGATGCGGACAAGTCGGGCACAATCGACTTCAAGGAGTTCATCTGCGCCCTGAGCGTAACGAGCCGGGGCAAGATGGAGGACAAGCTGGACTGGGCCTTCCAGCTGTACGACATCGACGGCGACGGCAAGATCAGCTACGAGGAGATGCTCGCCATTGTCGAGGCCATATACAAGATGGTAGCGTGCTCCCCCCCTCCTGCCCTCCTGCCCTCCCCACTGCCGCACGTAGGCTGCGCTAACACGGGCCAGGTCGGCTCCATGGTCAAGCTCCCCGAGGACGAAGACACACCGGAGAAGCGAGTGCGCAAGATCTTCCGGATGATGGACAAGGACGAGAACGGCAGCCTGGACATGGCCGAGTTCAAGGAGGGCTCGAAGCGCGACGAGACGATCGTGTCGGCGCTGTCACTGTACGATGGACTCGTGTAGAGCGTGTAGAACGTGGTGGACGTGTCGTTTCTTGCCGGTGTTCTGGGTCACTTGATATCAACAGCGCATTGATTGGGTTTCTTTTGCATGCGACCTTGTCTGTACATAGCAGTGTATTCAACAGGGCTCGGAGTGTATTCTCCTGAAGGCTGAGTGTGCGACTGGGATGATGGCGTTCACGTGATGATCAGTGATCTGTGTGGTAGGGCTTAGCGGCCGCCACGCCTTATGTGCAATGGCGAGCAGCTTGCGGCCAGGTAGCTGTAAGCCAACATTTTCCATCCGACCTCGACTTTCTGCAGTTGACCTCGCTGGTCGACGAATAAGCTACACTGGAGACGCAGCGGGCAGCGGCAGCAGCAGCAGCAGCAGCATCAGCAGCAGCCAGCGGGCAAGTGGCCGCCGCCATCCCTTTGATGAGGCTGCGAGACTGACTTGGTAGACAGTGCTTCGCACCCATTACTACATACATCCTCACCCGCATTCTCCTCGCTTTTCGCTTTTCTTCGCTCTCGCTTTTCCTCGCTCTTCGTGCCCTGCACACACACACTCCCCCGCCATGCGTCGCCCCGACATAGGCTTCGCGGCGCTGCTCGTCCTCCTCGCGCCGGCGCCAGGCTCCGCATTCTACTTCCCCGGCACCGCGCCGACGTCCTACAAGAAGGGCGATGCCGTGCCGCTCTACGTGAACCATCTCACGCCCGCCGACTCGCAAAATGACCCCAAGCTGCGCTCCGTCTTTTCCTTCGACTACTACCACCCGCCGTTCCACTTCTGCCAGCCCCAAGGCGGGCCCCAGTACATCCGCGAGAGTCTGGGGAGCATCCTGTTCGGCGACCGCATACAGACCAGCCCGTTCGAGCTGAACATGGCCGAGAACCAGACGTGCAAGGCGCTGTGTCCGCCGCAGGAGTACGAGCCCCGCGATGCGCTGTTCGTGAACAGCCGGATATACCAGGGCTACGACCTCAATTGGCTGATAGACGGCCTGCCCGCCGCCCAGCTGCTGCAGGACCCCAACACCGAGAAGCCCTTCTACAGCCCCGGCTTTGCTCTCGGCCAGGTCGAGGGCGACCAGCCGCAACTCAACAACCACTACGACATTGTCATCGACTACCACGAGGCTGGCCCGGATAACTTTCGCGTGGTCGGCGTGCTGGTGGCGCCGTGGTCGCTGCGCGACTCCAAGTATATCAACGAGGGCGAGGCCCAGTGCGGCACCGACGAGTCCGCCGTGGTGCTGAGCGAGGGCGCCAACAGCGCCGTCACCTTTACCTACAGCGTCATGTGGCGCCTCAGCCCCACGCCCTTTGCGACGCGCTGGGACAAGTACCTGCATGTCTACGACCCCAAGATCCACTGGTTCTCGCTGATCAACTCGGCCGTCATTGTCGTGTTCCTGATCGGCATGGTGAGCACCATCCTCGTGCGCACGCTGAAGAAGGATATTGCTCGATACAACCGTCTTGACCAGCTCGCCCTCGACGACTTTGGCCTGAACAGCGCCGCCGAGGATGGCGTCCAGGAAGACTCCGGCTGGAAACTCGTGCACGGCGATGTCTTCCGCCCCCCGAAGAACCCCCTGTTCCTGGCCGTCTTGGTCGGCAATGGCGCCCAGCTCTTCATGATGGCCGGCCTGACCATCGCTTTCGCCCTCCTCGGCTTCCTCTCCCCGAGCAATCGCGGCGCGCTCGGGACCGTCATCATCGTCTTCTACACCCTCTTCGGCTTCATCGGCGGCTATGTCTCCTCGCGCGTCTACAAGTTCTTCCACGGCGAGTCCTGGAAGCTCTGCTTCTTCTACACGCCCTTTGCGCTCCCTGGCATTGTCTTCACGACCTTCTTCCTCCTCAACCTGTTCGTCTGGGGTCGCGGGGCCTCCGGCGCCGTCCCTTTCACGACAATGCTGATCGTCGTCATCATCTGGTTCATCATCAGCGTCCCCCTCAGCTTCGCAGGCTCCTGGGTTGGCTTCAAACAGCCCGTCATCGAAGCCCCTGTCCGCACAAACCAGATCCCGCGCCAGATCCCTCCGGCGGGCGGCTATCTGCGCCCCCTTCCCTCCATGGCACTCGCCGGCGTCCTGCCGTTCGGCGCCATCTTCGTCGAGCTGTACTTCATCATGAACTCCATCTGGTTCTCCAAGGTGTACTACATGTTTGGCTTCTTGTTCATCTGCTACGGATTGATGATCATGACGAGCGCTGCTGTCACGGTCCTGATGATATATTTCTTGCTCTGTGCTGAGGATTATCACTGGCAGTGGCGTAGTTTCTTTACTGCTGGCGCTAGTGCTTGCTATGTCTTTGCTAGTGCGCTGCTTTACTGGATCAAGGATGTGAGCTTTTTGAGCTGGACCTCTGGTGTCGTGTACCTGGGGTATAGTGCGCTTTTGAGTCTGCTTTTCTTTGTGCTGACAGGTAAGTTTGCCCCTATTTTCCCTTTCCCCTCAAACTTGTCGAGCATCTGTATTAATGTGACACGTAGGCACCATTGGGTTTTTTGCGAGTGGACTGTTTGTCTTGAGGATTTACAGGTCTATCAAGGTCGATTAGGCCGGGCTTCCCTATCTGACGGGCCTATGTACTTTGTGTAAAATGTATTTACCAGTGTATAGATACCGTTACTTAGACTGCGAGGTGTCTGAGGCGTTTGTTCGCGAAATGTACGATTCTTTCTGGGTGTGTCGTTTGGGCCGTTTCGACATGAATTGTTCATGTAGTAAACTTGCGGGCCATGTACACGATTTCTACTTTCGTGTGCCCCTCTTCCATCTTTCCTGTCTTACATTTACACGACTACCACGAAAATATGTGAGGCGCAGACTCCTCAATCTTTAGTCCGCCGGCGGCTACCACCACTACCCATCCACAACCCCTCTCCAACAGTAGCGTCCTTCCACGTCTCACCACCATCTCCACCCGTCTCAAATCCATTCCTCAGCCCATCTTCCCCCTCCACAACGCTAAGCGGCAGATCCTTACCGATGCCGCACAGTACGAAAGCGGCCCACTTCCAGCGAAAAGGGTTGATGGCGATGGTGAAGGCGAACCAGTAGAGGAGTTCCGAGTAAGTGAAGAACTCGAACGGACCGGGGCTTCCGGGGACGGCGCGACCGATTACCTTCTTTATGATGCGTGTCATGTCGACCCAGCGCTTCATCCACCACGTGCGTGGGCGTGCGAGCGGGTCTACGAGATACATGAGTAGGAAGCGGGTATAGATTCCTATATGGTAATTTCCTACGCTACCGATGCCGCCGACGTAGGTGCAATTGTTGCAGCAGATATCGCCGTATCCCGGGGGGAAGACCTGGAGGTACCAATTCGGCGGCTCGTAGGGAGGTTCGAAGACATCCTCGGGCAGGAACTTTAGGCTCGGACGCTCGTATCCGGTGGCCATGATGACCATGTCGGCTTCGATGAGGACCGGGGTTCCGGGTGCATTCTTATCAGAGCCTTGTCGCCGCTCGTTGAATCGGATTCCTGTCCCAGCCTCGTCGTAGCCGATTATGTCGCCGCGGAGCCACGACGCTTTGCCCTCTCGAACGAGGTCGAGGACGTCGTCGTTGACCATGGGTGTCTCGGTGAACAAGCCCTTTCCCCTACCGCCCTTGGGCGGCGACAAATCCTCGAGATCCCGGTAGAAAAACAGGCGTAAAAGGTTCTCGGGGATCCAGGAGAAGATGGTTTCGGAGCCGAAGATGTTGAAGGCGAGAAGGGCGTCGATGATGGGGTTTCGGGGAATGATCCATTTCTCGGACCGGGAGAGCACGTAGACGTGCTCGGCGTCCTGCTGGGTGACGAATTCGAGCGCTTCGACGGCGGAGGCGCCACCGCCGATGATGGCGACTTTCTTGCCCTTTGCGGACTTGCCGTCGAGTTGGGACGAGTGGTGGATGGAATCCGGGTCGAAGTTTTCCTGGCCGGGCAGCTTGGGCATTTTCAGGTCGCCGCATGTCCCAACGGCGGCGATGACGCCTTCGAACTGTCCATTAGAGGCGTCGTTGACGATCCAGCGGCCGCTCGATTCGTCCTTGAAGACCTTGTTTACCGGGGTGTTGAAGTGGGTTTTGCTTTCTAGAGCGTAGCGGTGCCAGAGGGATTTCACTGCGTCGACGATTTCTTTGCGGTTTGGATACCCTTTTTCCCACTTCACCGAGGGGTGGAAACGGTACATTACGCTGTGGATTTGGAGGCCGGAACTGTTGTTTACTTTGGACCATATGCCTCCCAAGTGTTCCTCGGGCCCGGCTTCGAATATACCTATAGGTTGGGGTTAGGGGATTGGTAAAGCTCATACATAAAAAAACCATGATTATATTTTTACTTCGCTTTGAATTGTTTGGGGCTTGTGGATAATGGATTATGTTGGAGATAGATACGTACGACAGTCGAAGCCATGACCGACACAGTGGGCTGCTGCCGATACTCCTGTTAGGCCTGCGCCAATGATGGCTATTTTGGGACGCTTAAGATGCGCATGAGGCGGCGGCGGAGCCGGGGAGAGGAGGGTATCGAGTGCGAATTGAAAGAGTTGGTGGAGGAAGTAAAGGGGGGAGGAGATGAGCTGTTGGAGGAGGGATATAAGACCCATTATGAATGCTTTGGTTTGGGTTGATGTCGTCGATTTCTCGAATCTATCACATCTGAATGTAGAAGGAATGGGGAGCTGATTCGATGCGAGGATTGTTACGGTGAAGAGATATCATTTCTAGTGTTGAAACGTAATGACGTCATTTTTACATTGCATGTGAAAGTAGTACCCACTTGGCGACACTATCTATCATGGAAATATAGAAGTCGTCTGAACGTCAAGTTTGAAACAACATGCCATTACAACCCCACATAGACCTCCAATAATAATGTAAACTTTTGAACCACAAACAAGCAAGTTAGATATAATCCAGTAGCATGCTCAGAGAGACGTCGTATCACCAAGACCAACCAATGCTTACCCATCCCCCCCCGCGATTGACCGGTCGTCTCTCCCACGCATTGCAACTACTATAGGCACCCGATACTCTGCATAGTGTCTGCAACAGGGGACACAAGGCTGGCGAACCAGGACAGTGCCCTCACAAACATCCTCCCAAGGCTGAAGTCTTGTCCGACCGCCAGGTCATCAAGCATAATTAGGCTTTCTATGTACGCGACAGTAGAATTGAGCCTGACTTTCCCAATTATATGATAAAAGGATGTCGGGACGTTCATTCTGAGAAAGTGGCCCAGCGTCCTGCTAATCATTAAGACCGCCGCCCAACATGTCGGCCAACCACAAATCCCCCCCTTCCAACGACATGCACGATGAGAAAGATCTCTACCTCCACGAGAAGCTGAACATATCAGATCCCGGAGCTACCAAAGTAGAGACTAATTCCCAGACGTCCCCCTACGCCGACACCGAGATTATATGCCTCGAAGTCGGAACCCGCCGCTTCTACATCCACCGATCAATCCTCTCCCAGTCCTCCATCCTCGACGCAAACCCCACCGTCAAGCCATGGGCCGAGAACTCCCACAATACCATCACGCTCCCCGATCTCGACGAGACGTGCGTCCATGTACTAGTGCACTATCTCTACACCGGGACTTATCAACCGTTCCCCTCCTCCACCACCCTTTCCCAATTCCGCCTCGCCATCAGCGTCTACGCCATCGCAATCCGAACAAGTCTCCCCAGCCTATCCTCGCTAGCCAAAACCCAAGTCCAAACCCTCGGCCTCTCACTCCCCATCTTCGACATCCTGCGCGAGGCTCGGGACCACGCCTTCCCACTCCTGAGCGCGGGAGAAGAGGAATGGTTACCCTCATACATCGACCAAGCCATCAAGAAAGCCGCAACTCTCGACCCGGAACTCTTCACTAGACCCGCCTTCACCGATCAGATTGAAGGGAACCGCAGGTTCCGCCAAGTCGTAATGCAAGCCATTGTAAACACTTACACCACCGGGACACAACCCCCGCAATCGTACAACAGCAACAACAACAACAACAGCAACACCGCCACGGAGACCATTCCCGTCAATGTCAATATACAAGACCCGTCGAACCCAAAGTCCCTCGAGTCCGCACCCAACCCAAAGATCCAGATCCCCAACACTGTGCAAAAGCTCCCCGAATCCACCATCTTACCCAACTCCTCCCACCCGCCCACTCTCGACAAACCCGTGCCCTCGCCCAAGACAAACAACACACTCGATCCCTTTACTACGCAAGAACTCGGTTTCGAGAAGAGCAACACGAAGGAGGATATAGACAGAAACGTGAATACCGCGACTGGCGGGCACACGCGCGCAGATTCCGTTGTACAGTCTGAGCCTTTTCTCGTTTCGCCGAGAAAGGAGATGGCGAGTGCTGGTGTTGAAGGTGCTGATACTGCTGCTGTTGTGGGTGTTGTTGCCGATGGTGGTAATGGCGAAACTGCTGTGTCGAAGAAAAGTAAAAGTAAGAAGAAGAACAAAAAGGGGAAGGCGCAGGGTAGTGAGTGATGTTGCTTGCTACTTGAGCATGAAAGCGTTGTCAGATTTCATGTGAACGTTCTCGTAGCTCTTTTCTGGTAGTGTTGGAAAAACATCCGTCTCTAGTCTGCGTTGTGATGGCGTTATACATGTTTCCGTAGTCTCATTCACGGAAGAAATCAAACAGTCATTTCCGAAATATAGGCTGGCAATTCACTAGGGCATCAAACATCATCAATTGACTATCATCTCGAACAAAACAGGTTGACATCCAAAAAAGTCGATTTTCGATATAGACTCCTTTCCCTATGAAACCAAACATACGTCAAGTACATCTCCTCCAACCATAAGGGATGAAAACAACAATCTCCAGAGTGCACCAATAGTCGCCTTGCTCCCCGGCCGTCTACAAGACAGGCAAGATACAGTGGACGACAGTGAGCCGGGTATAAAATGAGGCGCTAATATAAGCAAAGGTAACCCTCTTGCAGCACCGTTGCTCCGAACTTGTCGAGGGTAGAGTACCAGTTTGAATAGAAGTTACAAATATGTGTGTATGAGTAATGAAAGTAGGAACAGCCCCATCTATCAGATAGATAGGTGGAGCCGAATATGAACATACAAAAGAAACTACGACCATTCCTCATGAACACATTATAAAGCCTGGCCTGGAAGTGGTTTTCTAGGCAATGGGGTATCGGCGTTGGGATTCATGGGGCTTGGCCCGGGCGGCGGGCGGCGTCCCGCTGCCTGACTTGCCGAATTCGATCGTGCGCGACCCATTTCCGACGGAGCCGCCTGTGGTCCACCGCCGTATGGACCGGGGGACATGGAGCGAGGAGGTCCCGCGTAAGGCGCGTTACTGTTCGACCGCACACGTTCTTGTGATGTCGTTTGAAGTGGGACAGGGCTCATCGAACGGGGACCTGGGGACATGCGACCATTGGCTGGGGAGAGAGCGGGTGGATGAGGGGAGTTGCGCCCAGATGCCGGAGAAAGAGGACGCGGTTGGGGGACTCCGCGATGACCCGGAGGACCTTGTCGAGATCCAGCGCCAGCGCGAGGCTTCACGGGGTGCTTTGAGATACAGGTACGCGGGACAACACCTTGTTTCGATCGGTCCATACGAAGGCAGAGCGCCCATCCATCATCGTACTCGTGAAGCATGCGTACCAATTGACCAGCGCGAAGTTCTAGCTCGTCGGGCATTGATGGCACGAAATCGAGCTGAATGCGATGAACGTTGTTCGGTCCTGGAGCAGGGCCGCTAGCAGGTTGGCCGGACGCAATAGGCAAAGGCCCAGACGGTGCAGGTCCAGGAGAAGCGGGGATATCGTCGGTCCAAGCCGGGCTCAATGGCGACTTTTCAAAAGCGTTTTGGATCGTAGGCGTGTCTAGAACCGTAGCATCAGCGGAAGCGAGCGCCACAGCTGGAATGACAAGGCCTGGGGTAGGGGGGAGAGAGTGATTGGCAATAGTTGGCGTGCTGGGGGCAGAATTTTGCAGTTCGATAGCAGCGTTGTTGCCAAAGGGGTTTTGAGGGATGCTCGAGCGTGGCTGCGGGTCGTTGAAGGGGTTGACTGGAGGAGCAGTGCTGGCATTGGAGGCACCCAAGCGTTCCCAAGGGCTCCTCGGGCGAACGGGGGATGGAGAGCGGCCTTTTGCGGCGGCGCCCGCTGCGGCGCCTACAAACGCTGAATCGAATTGGGAGGCGGGACGAAGGCTCAGACGTGGTGCCGTGGACGTCGGTGTGTTTGGTTGGGTTGCGACCTGTGGAGGCGGCGGTGGAGGTGCGTTGCGCATGGCAGATTTCTCATCATCCACCTTGTTCTGGGCATTGTTCTTCTTCTTGCGGTGGCACAAGAACAAGATGCCGCCGAGAAACAAGGCAGTTACAACGAGGACACCAAGAACGAGACCGGCTTTAGCGCCGCCAGACATGCCACTGCTAGTGGCAGCTTCGGCGGAAGAGCTGGCCGATGCAGATACCCCAGCTGCTGCGAGGCTGCTGGTAGCTGTCGCGAGGGCAGCCCGGGTACTAGGGTCAGTTGGCGACGCCGTGGCAACCAAGAGAGAGGACGATGTCTTGCCGGACGCGTCTGAAGAGCTCGTCTTGGCTGTGGCTGTGGCTTTGGCTGTGGACTCGGATTTAGTCTCTTTGGCGGCCGCGGATGTCCTCCTCGAGGTTGTGGTCGGCTTGGAGTCGCTGCTAGCTCTCGTCTTTTGAACCGGGGCGACAAGGGTGGATTTCGGGCTGTCCGCGCTCTGCGTAACCCACACGACATCGCCCGTGAAGGTGTTGGCCATGGTCACAAGGACGGTGACTTCGTCGTCATCGTCGTTGTTGTTTTGTTGATTGCGCTGTCGGCGCACAAGATGCGATAAGCCGTGGTATGGATGCACCATGGTGGCGGCTAAAGTGAATTACAGGATTACTGGGGGAGTGCAGGTGGGCGCGAGTATATAGATGGACGGCGCAAGGAATGGGGAGTTCTGCGAGGCTGCGAGGAATGCGGCGTCACGGCAAGCTAGGCACTAGACATAAAGAGTGAATTAGGCGGTGTAAAAGAAGGACTGCGAGGGCTGCGCTCGATGAACGAAGGGCAAACGACAGCCGGGTCGCGGGATGGGGGGAGAGGCAAACGGAAGGGAGCACTCGAAGAAGAGGAGGTGAGTGAAGGCGGCCACGCGAACGAGGCCGGCGGCCGGAGAAACGGTGGAAACATGGGCAGGCCACTCTCGGGTGCTTACTGCTGGTCCGTGCATATGTTCATTCACCTAGCCGCCGCTCGGGCCCAGGCACGCTGGGCCTGTGATTGGCTGTCACATTGGCGAAATGAGGATTGCTATTCCACACGCCCTCCAAATTACCTTTAAGGCGTGCTTGGTGACGTTGCGTGCCAGGTGGACGGTCGTGACGGTCCTATGGAAGACGATGAGCCTTTTCAGGGCTGGTAGAGTGGGTCACCACCAGCCGAGCCGACCCACCTAGCGAGCCTGGAAAATCGGAAAAAGACGCCTATTTCAGTGCAGCCTCACAACACCAGTTTTAATTCAAATTACGTAATAAGTAGTTCTATGTAATCCTTATTTAATACCTAATCTTTTAGCCTCTGCAATTTATTTAGTAGTAACGTTGTTTAGCGTAAATAACTACCTATGTTAGCCGCTGCTACAGAGTAGATTCTGTGCGTTCTACTACTAAGGAAATTGTACAACGCCCTGCTAGTTAGCTATAAATACATAGCAGGATAAGCTATAAGGTTCTAATAACTCTCCTAGATTAATAACAGCTTTATTATACTGTACAACATTATATTCAGGTGCAAAATTACTAGTTAAATAGGCCTTGCAGCGTTCTGCGTTATTGCGCGCGTTATCCTAAATTATCTTTTCTTTTAACGCTCTCTCTCCCTTAACCTTAGTAAGTACTCTACCCTTTAATATAAGCCTTGTAAAGCCTTTCTTATTACTCTTTTTAATCCTATAGGTCTCGTACTTCTTTAGTTGTAAGTCTTTAATTGCTAATTAAGCTTAAGTAGCAGAAAGAGTGCCCTTAACTTTAGATAACCTCTAACAGAGGGTAACACCTATATCTATAGCGTATATCTCTTTAAATAGGCAAATCCTATTACTACGTTTATAAGGTGTTACAGGCTACTACTCCTCTATAGGCTCTAGCGTAAGGGCTTAAAAAGATAGCTAAGCTATTATTATCTTTTATAGTACTAGTCCTACGCGCACTAGGTGCATACTACTCGTTTTAAACGCCTTTTTAATATTATCTAGGGTAAAGGCCTTTGTATAGGCCTTCGTATAGTACTCTAAGAACTATTCTTTAGAAACTCTAAGCCTCCTAGAGTACTCTGCAGCGTTTAATACCTTACTAGAGTAGTAGGACTGTAATAGAGCGAATAATCCTATATCTAGAGGCTAGAAAAAGTATGTTATATACAGAGAAAAGGCTATAAGGGTAATTTAGTGTTGTACTGCGTACAGTATAAGGTCCCTAGTTATATAGGATCTATAGTTATTAATAAGTAGTATCCTCTAAAGGTTACTATCTAGAGGATTTGTCTGCTTATTAAATAGCTTTAACTACTGTAACTGTAATAGACTAGCCTTAAAGTAGAACTGTAATAAGTGTTAATAAGAATATAAATATTTATAACAAGGGAGGCCTAAAGGTAATCTAAAGGCTATATACTCTATTGCGCTAACTAAGCCTTATCCTTTAGGCGCAGGCATAGCCTAAGCTATAACATACCTCTCTCCTATACTGTTTTCCTGTTACTTTCTACTGTAATTTTAGACAGTAGCTGTAGTGCGCAAAAAAAAATTTTATAATTAGAAAGTTAGTTATTAGGCTAATTGTTGTTCTAAGCTTAGCGCTTATATAATGTTGTAGTCTAGTAGTTACTTTAGGCTCTAGTCTATACATAGTTATATATTGTTATAGCGTTAGCTTAGTATCGTTGCTTAGCAAGGCCCTACTACACAAACTCTTAGCTTCTTCTATTCTCTTTTCTCTACTTAACCTTTCTTCTACCTATCGCAACGTCTCTAACCTCGCCCTGTCTTTGCCCTACTGTTTCTTAGCTTTTCTTAGTTTCTTATAATGGCGTCCTTTAACCCTGCTTCTAGTTCTAGTAGTCGTAGAGGTAGTAGCTCTCTAAATCCTAGTAGAGATTATAGTTATAAGCGCAGGTCCTTAGTATATTGTTACAGCGCTCCTAGTTTTACGTCTTAGCTTACTATTTATATTTATAGCCTAAGTTCTCTCTGCGTAAGAAGCTGCGTTGCAAAGTTAGCGCCTACCTTCTTATTAGTAACAGTAATAATAAGGAGTTTAGTTATATTAAAGAAGGGTTCTGTACTTGTGTTAGCTATATAAATAGGTTAGGGCTGTATAGTTATCTTAAGTAAGTGTTAGCCCTTCTTTACCTTGTTTTTATTATACTAACGTTTCTATAGCTGCCTAATAAGGTCTGCTAACAAGTGCAAACCTTGTTAGAAGTAGAAAGCCTTATATACGTAGCTAGATCTCTTTCTTACCTCTAACCCTAATCTCTATGCCTACACGCGTTGCTACGTTAAATATACTAATAAATACTATTAGAATAGTAACACTTACATAGTGTTAAAGGGCATAATTGTTTAGAGCGCTAGCAAAAAGTCTAGGCAGCACCTGCGCTTTAACTAAGAGTTTAAGATACTCTATTATAATTAGAAGGTCGCGTATAAGTATGCGCTTTAGGTATTATAGACAGGTCCTCCTCCTATTAAATACAACCTGTCTGCTCTAGCTCTGCTAGACCTCTCTGCTACAGCTTCTAGCAATCTGTTCTTAAACGCTCTTATTGTTAAGTTATCTTTATTACTATTACTACCTAGTGCTATTAGGGCTCTAACTGCTATAAACTATAATATCTGCAATGTAGTAACTACTGTGTAGTGCACGTTTTAGGATTAGGACTACTACATTTAAGACGCGCACTGTTAGGTTAAGTAGTAATTTAATCTAACTTATTATTATCTTAAGTAAGTAAGTAAGTAGACTAAGAGTCTGCAGAGTGTCTAAGTTAAGATACTTATAAGTAGACTTCCTATCTCTGTTAGTTTAACGTTGCTAACATGTCTTTTAGAAAGAGTTAAAGGTAATAAACACTACCTGCCTAGCCTTAGCTCCTGCTCTGCCTACTCTCCTAGCGCCTCTGTCTGCGTATTCTCTGCTGTTAACTCCTAGTAGTGCCTAGTTTAATCCTTTCTCTAGTTAGCTGTTAGCATCCCCTGCGTCCCTGTCTCCCTAATTTAATCTATTTATAGGTCTTCTAGTGCCTACCTTTAACTTATTTACTAGGTTACCTATAATACCTCTTTCTTATTATACTAATTACGTCTTTTACTACTTACGCCCTCGTAAGTGCACGCTGTCTCCTCTTCCTCCTAGCACCTAAGGTCTTAATGCCTATCTGTAGGATAATCTCTACCTCTTTAATAGTTACTGTTAGGACGCTAGTGTACTTAGCTCTAGTTATAGTTATTCTAGTAATAGTAGGACTCTCTATATTAGTTAGCTATTACTAGAGTAGTTATATTCTATTAATTAAGCTGCACGTTGCACTGCACGTAACTAGGCTTAGCGTCTTCTTAGCAGCTCTAGGGCGACTCTATAAGTTCTAGATACTAATACTTAGGATAATAAGTTATTATCTAAGACTATATATAAGTTAGCTCTAGATAAGTTAGAGTTAGAGTTAGATAATCCTTATTAAGGGTCGTCTAGTTAGGGTCCCTAGGACGCTCCTCTTTGTTAAGGTTAGAGCCTCGCTAGTAGTTTTAGTTTTAGTGTTAGTTAGAGCGCCTGCCTCTCTAGTAGTTTTAGTAGTTAGAGCGTTAGCTCCTTTAGTAATTCTAGCAGCTTTTGCTAGTCTTGTAGTAGTTTAGCCTGCCTTCTAGGTTTCTTCGTCCTAGCCTCCTTATAAGGTTAGGCTTATGCCTGTCTTTAATAAAACCTGTTTTAGTTTCCTTTTTACCTGCCTCTAGGGTCTATTGTAATGTAATGCGTCCCTCTATTTCTCTTTAAATTCTTATAAGGCTTTTATATCTATAAAGTCCTCTAGTAGGTACTATATTAGCGTTACCTAGCCTTTTTACTTTATAAGTACTTAGCGCTTACCTCTTCCTCTTACGTTCTTAGCGTAAAGGATAGACTCTACCTCCTATTTATCTAGTATTAGGTTGTCCTTCTCTAGTATAATTACAGGGCCTAGCCTTGCGTCTGCTAGCTTCTAGCTTAGGAGTAGGTTCTCTATAGCTCTCTTAAGTAAGTTAACATAGACTATTTAGTGCAGGCTCTCTAGGAGATTAAGAACTATAGTAAGCAAGGACAGGACATTAGTAATAGTGTACTTGTTCTGCAGGAAATCTAGCTTTTTACTAGGTTAGTTTATCTTAACATTCTATATAGAAAACTACACCTTATCTCTAACTTTAAAACGTTCTGCTAGTTATCTACTTTAGTTTATAGCCTCTTGTATTTGCTGCTGCAGGAAAGCAATCGCAGCCTAAGTTAGTTCTACTCCTTACTTTAGATAGTTAACAAAGTAGACTACACAGCCCTGTAGTATTTTTATTAACGTTTTAGAGACCTTAACCTGTTATAGGAGGTTAATGTTGTAGCTGTTAAGTAGCAAATTAAGGCTAACGCTAGTAACGCTAGAGTCCCTGTTATTTAAGGTAAGTTAACATGCTAGGAGGTAGTCTGCCTAGTCTGTCTACTTAAAGTACACTATTATTCTTAAGACTACCTAGACTTCCTAGTTAGCTCTTTCTATGCCCCTGTTAGTTTGTAGGTAATGTAACGTAGAGAGTAGCTACTTAATGCCTATAGTCTTATACAGTGTTTTCTAGAAGGCTCCTAGCTAGTCTAAGCCTCTATTAGATATAATAGTAGAAGGGAAGCTATAAAATTGCTACTACACGTCTTAGAACCTGTGTATACAATCCTTAGCTTCTATAGTACATATTACCTCTAGCTAAATAAACTTAGATAGTTAGTCTGTAATAATAAGTAGGTAACGTAGTAACGTTAGTGTAGCTTAGGGAAGGTCTACTATAAAGTTAATTAAGATTTAGGACTAGAATTAATCTGTAATTAGGAGGGGTTAGAGGAGTCCTTAGCGCTTCTTCCTTAAGATATAGGCTCTGTAGCAGTAGCAGTTCTTAACGTATTAAGTTACGCCTTCTAATATCCTATCCTAGTAGTAGCTGCGCTAGACTAGCTAGAACGTAGTATTCTTCTCTAGGTGTCCTGTAAGTCCTAATTTGTGTACGCGCTAAATAATAGCTGTTATAAGAGGTTCCTATACTAGTAGCTATATAACTCCTTGCTATATTAGAGTTCTATACGCGCTAACTAAGTAGTTACTAATCTACTACCTTGTACCTGTACTAGGGGGAAACTGCTAGTTACCTTACTAGACTACTTTTAAGTAGATAGTGTATTTAGAGTTAGCCCTAATAGCTTTATTCTAAAGAGCCTAGATGTACCTATCTGCAAATATTTAGTAGCCTAGCGTTACTTTATTATTACTTACTTCTACTACTATAACCTAGATTAATTAGAGCGTTATTAAGGCGGCCTCCTGCAGTTATAGAGTTCTAACGTCCTAGTCCTGTTAACTTAGGGCATTAGGCCTGTTAGCTAAATGTCCTAGGCGATAGTAGAGGTTGTAATTAAACTAGCTAAGGAGTTCTGCCTACTAGTGCTGCCTTTTACTAAGGACTCTAGTATTTATAAAGTATTTAAGGTTCTTATAGTTAGTAAGTATAACAAAGGGTTTCGCAACGCTCTAGAGTTCTAGCATCTAGGTAACTAGGCACTAAATAACTATAAGGAGTTCTTTATTATAGATAGTGTAGTTATGCTCTACTAGTGTTAGCTTAGTAGAGTAGTATATAACTAGATACTAAATACTACTAATCTACTATAATAAGCAGCCTCTAGTCGCTCCTTCTAAGTAGTCTGTTTCTACTAATGTGTCCCTTTCTAGGTTCTATAGTACTAGGGCTAGCCCTGCTATAAAGACATTCTTAATCTTCTAGAAGGCCTTCTTAGTGTTATTTGTCTATTAAAACGGCACATCCTTCTTCGTAAGGTAATAAAGGGGCTCTGTTAGTTTAGAGAAGTTTAATATAAAGTCTCTATAGAAGTTAGTAAATCCTACAAAGCTTTAAATACCTCGTATAGACGTAGGGGCTTCCTATTTATAAATTGCCTTAATTTTCTTAAGGTTAGAGTAGATGCCTTGTCTTACTTTAACTATGTACTCTAGGTACTTAACTATCTTTGTAGCAAACTAGTATTTTCTAAGATTAAGATAGAGGCCTGCGTTACTAAGAAGTGTTAGCGTACGCTTTACCTTTACTATATAATCTTAATGTTATAGCTTAGGCTACGCCTGCGCCTAAAGGATAAGGCTTAGTTAGCGCGATAGAGTATATAGCCTTTAGATTGCCTTTAGGCCTTCCTTGTTACAAATATTTATATTCTTATTAACACTTATTATAGTTCTACTTTAAGGCTAGTCTATTATATTAAATATTTGTTAAAACAGAGCTATAAAGAGACAGGATAGCTTCTAAACAGGCCCTAAACGATACTGTCTTGCAGTAAATACTTGCTACTCTCTAATCTCTTTAAACCTTGCAGAATAACAACTGCGCCGCGCTCTGCTAGCTTTAAGAATAACTTAACAAAGCCTATAGAGCTATCTCTAACCTTGCTACTCTAGCCCTAGCAACTCCCTATTAGAATACTACAGATAATACTATCCCTCCTACCCCTATAGATAAGACACTAGCTAGTAATCTAACTAATATAGCTAACCTGCAGGTAGTACCTACAGTACTGTTATAGCTTAGGCTACGCCTGCGCCTAAAGGATAAGGCTTAGTTAGCGCAATAGAGTATATAGCCTTTAGATTGCCTTTAGGCCTTTCTTGTTACGAATATTTATATTCTTATTAACACTTATTGCAGTTCTACTTTAAGGCTAGTCTATTACATTAAATATTTATTAAAACAGAGCTATAAAGAGACAGGATAGCTTCTAAACAGGCCCTAAACGATACTATCTTGCAGTAAATACTTGCTACTCTCTAATCTCTTTAAACTTTGCAGAATGACGACTGCGCTGCGCTCTGCTAGCTTTAAGAATAACTTAACAAAGCCTGTAGAGCTATCTCTAACCTTGCTACTCTAGCTCTAGTAACTCTCTATTAGAATACTACAGATAATACTATCCCTCTTACCTCTATAGATAAGACACTAGCTAGTAATCTAACTAACACGGCTAACCTGCAGGTAGCACCTATAGCACTTCTCTTAGTTAAAGTTAAACTACCTAAGTTACGACAGAAACTACTGCCTATAGGAACTTAGTTCGCTAGGGATTTAATCTCCTTTATAGCTTAGAAGGTTACTATAGAACACAAGCTCTAGGTTAACGCTAAGTTTATTAGCAGCCTAACTAACTAGTTCGTGTTTATTTAGGGCAACTTTACGCTAACAGTCTAACACAAAGTAGCCCTGTACTATTAGTAAAGTAGGTTTAACAGGCAGTATAATCCTATAAACTTCCTTATTTACCTAGAATTTCGCTACGCAGATATCTACGCTAGGGAGAAGGCACAGGCACAGCTTAAAGGCCTCTACTAGTAAAAGGATAAGTCCTTCTCTAAGTTTCTAATCTACTTTAACACTACCCTGTAGCAGGCAGGAGGAATAGAGTAGTCTAACAAGTAGAAGTTAGGAAAGCTTTAACGCGCTCTTAATAAGAATATCTGTACTATTACTCTAAACTAAGGCGTCTCCTACACTAATTATAACTAGGCGGTTTACGCTTATAGCGCAATTACAGTTAATATTAAGATAATACAGCTAGAAAAGTAATACTAATCCTATTAGCTCTCTAGACTAAAGCTAGCCTAACTACAGCAAGATGCCTAAGGAGATATTATTATATCTCCTATGCAGGCGACAGGCAGCTAATCCTGTAAGGGCTAAGGCAAGTAGTAAGCTAATTAGATTCTAGATAATCTTTTTTACTAGCGTAAGGAGAAGGGATAGTGTATAAGATATAGTTAGAGTAGACACGTTATAAGAAAGTGTAGTAATATAGTAGTAGTAAATGCAGTGTCCTCCTAAAGAGGCTCTGTACTTACAGACGTAGTAAGCTATAGCACGTTAGAGAAAGAGTAGCCTCTATTTTAGATGCAAAATAGGGGTAGTACAAGGACATTAGAGTAGAGAAGTAGTTAGACTATAAGACAGACAATAACGTAGCTAGCATTTTAGGGAAGATAGATAGAGCGCTATTTTAGGTCCTAGCTTTCTTAGAGAATGTGCTCTACGTTAACGTTCTAATTAACTTAGGCTACTAATATTTCTATGCAGTAAGTAAAGTAAAGGCAAATAAGATTAAGGTAGATTACTTAGAAATTCTGCTACGTTGCCTTTGCTAAGCAGCTAGACTTACGCAAGGACTAATAATTACTTAGATAGTAATTTTATCTTATAATATTAATAGTTAGCGTACACAGCTTGTAGAGTATGTAATACCTAATCTAGATTACAATGTAATATTTAGCCTTCTATAGCTTTAGCACTTTAGCGTTACCCTCTAGGCTAATTAAGGGACTCTAGAGATCGCCTAAGCACAAGGATTAGTAGTCTAGGAAACGCAGCGGCGCTAATAATACCTAAAACTAGTTACTACAGTCTTATTGCTAGCTCTCCCGCCCTAGGGCCTAGATAACCTCTAAAGGTAGCCTAACAGCACGTTTATTACAAATCTCTAAGATATAACCTAGGTTCTAGCTATTACACTCCTAAGTAGAGGAAGTAATAAGAAAGAGCTTACTAAGGATAGCAAGTGCCTCTCTAAAGAACTTAAGTTGTTCTAAGACCTATTTAATAAAGAGAAAGCAGCAGGTCTCCTACCTTACTAGGGCTAGATAGACTACTATGTAAAGCTAAAACTAAGACAAGACAGCTCTCTCCTAGAAGCCCTATAGGGCCCTCTGTACAGTATGCTAAGGGACTAACTTATTAAACTTTAGCAGTAACTTACAGGCCTACTTAATAAAGGCTAGGTATAAGTAAGTTCTTCCTCTATAGGCGCGCCTGTCCTTATAGTAAAAAAGCTAGAGGGAGGATAGAGGTTATATGTAGACTACTGCAGCCTAAACGCGCTTACTAAGTAAGACTACTACTTACTCCCTTTAATTAAGGAGACCTTACGCACCTTATCTGCTGCTAAATAGTTTACTAAGCTAGACATTTAAGTAGCCTTCTATAAGCTCTATATTACAGAAGGAGATAAACCTCTTACAGCCTTCTAAACTTACTTTAGACTCTATAAGTAGCTAGTCTATCTATTTAGTCTTACAGGAGCTCCTGCTACATTCTAAAGATACATTAACAGAGCGCTAAAAGAGGCACTTAGCCTATTCGCTACTACGTATTTAGATAACGTACTTATCTATTTAAATAGAAGCCTTTAAGATTACATAGTAAAGGTAAAGCGCATACTAACACTCCTTAGTAACGCAGGCCTCTATCTTAATCTTAGAAAGTGCTAGTTTACTATAAAGACAGTTAAGTACCTAGAGTATATAGTTAAAGCAGGACAAGCTATCTACCCTAACTCTAAGAAAATTAAGGCGATTTGTAAATAGGAAGCCCTTACGTCTATACAAGGTGTTTAAAGCTTTATAGGATTTACTAACTTCTATAGAGACTTTATGTTAAACTTCTCTAAACTAACAGAGCCCCTTTATTACCTTACAAAGAAGGATGTGCTATTTTAATAGATAAATAACACTAAGAAGGCCTTCTAGAAGATTAAGAACGTCTTTATAGCAGGGCTAGCCCTAGTACTATAGGACCTAGAAAGGGACACGTTAGTAGAGACAGACTACTTAGGAGGAGCGACTAGAGGCTACTTATTATAGTAGATTAGTAGTATTTAGTATCTAGTTATATACTACTCTGCTAAGCTAACACTAGTAGAGTGTAACTACACTATCTATAATAAAGAACTCCTTACAGTTATTTAGTGCCTAGTTACCTAGATACTAGAACTCTAGAGCGTTACGAAACCCTTTGTTATACTTATAGACTACAAGAACCTTAAATACTTTACAAACACTAGAGTCCTTAGCAAAAGGCAGCACTAGTAGGCAGAACTCCTTAGCTAGTTTAATTATAACCTTTACTATCGCCTAGGACATTTAGCTAACAGGCCTAATGCCCTAAGTTAACAGAACTAGGACGTTAGAACTCTATAACTGCAGGAGGCTGCCCTAATAACGCCCTAATTAATCTAGGTTGCAGTAGTAGAAGTAAGTAATAACAAAGTAACGCTAGGCTACTAAATATTTGCAGATAGGTACATTTAGGCTCTTTAGGATAAAGCTATTAAGGCTAACTCTAAACATACTATCTACTTAAAAGTAGTCTAGTAAGGTAACTAGTAGTTTCCCTCTAGTGCAGACATAAGGTAGTAGATTAGTAACTACTTAGTTAGCGCGCATAGAACTCTAATGTAGTAAGGAGTTATATAGCTACTAGTATAGGAACCTCTTATAATAGCTATTATTTAGCGCGTACACAAATTAGGACTTGCAGGACACCTAGAGAAGAATACTACGTTCTAGCTAGTCTAGCGCAGCTACTACTAGGATAGGATATTAGAAGACATAACCTAATACGTTAGAAACTGCTACTACTACAGAGCCTATATCTTAAGGAAGAAGCGCTAAGGACTCCTCTAACCTCTCCTAATTACAGATTAATTCTAGTTCTAAATCTTAATTAACTTTATAGTAGACCTCCTCTAAGCTACACTAACGTTACTGCGTTACCTACTTATTATTATAGACTAACTGTCTAAGTTTATTTAGCTAGAGGTAATATATACTATAGAAGCTAAGGATTGTGT
>MU006785.1:113989-266241 GCA_010093635.1 Massarina eburnea CBS 473.64
ATTCTATAGTAACCTTCTAAGCTATAAAGGAGATTAAATCCCTAGCAAACTAAGTTCCTACAGGCAGTAGTTTCTGTCGTAACTTAGGTAGTTTAACTTTAACTAGGGGGAGTGCCGTAGGTGCTACTAGCAGGTTAGCTATATTAGTTAGATTACTAGCTAGTGTCTTATCTATAGGGGTAGGAGGGATAGTATTATCTGTAGTATTCTAATAGAGAGTTGCTAGGGCTAGAGTAGCAAGGTTAGAGATAGCTCTACAGGCTTTGTTAAGTTATTCTTAAAGCTAGCAGAGCGCGGCGCAGTCGTTATTCTGTAAAGTTTAAAGAGATTAGAGAGTAGCAAGTATTTGCTGCAAGATAGCATCGTTTAAGGCCTGTTTAGAAGCTATCCTGTCTCTTTTATAGCTCTGTTTTAACAAATATTTAATGTAATAGACTAGCCTTAAAGTAGAACTACAATAAGTGTTAATAAGAATATAAATATTCGTAACAAGGGAGGCCTGAAGGCGATCCGAAGGCTATATACTCTATTGCGCTGACTAAGCCTTATCCTTTAGGCGCAGGCATAGCCTAAGCTATAACAGTAACCCTAGCTTATTATCTATCTATCCTTTAGAAGAAACCGCGTAGTTCTAACTATCTTAGCCTCTATTAAGTTGTATCTATCTATCTAAGTAGTGTTTAGCCTTAAAGACTATTATAGGTAATAGTACTCTGCTGTCTATAGAGACTGCCTCTATTACTGTAACAAGCTCCCTGCTACTAGGTTGTTTCTTAAACGTAGCGTAACGTCGTCTAAACTTCTGTACGTTTAAAACTATTACCTAGGAGACCTATGCCTAGCCTAATAGGATTCCCTTTTTATCTATATTATACTTCTATTCGCGAGGGATATTGTACTTGCGCTAGGTACTATTAATAAGCGTAACAAAGTCTCTAATAGTAGTCTTATTATAGTTGTAGGCCCTATCTAAATCTAGTAGGTAGGCGAGCAGCGTTAATAGCTTATTCCTCTAGATAAATCGAGCTAGCTAGTTTTTTAAGAACCCCTTATCCTCTAGGTAACTATACAAGCCTTTAGCTATCTCCTTAAGGTGCATAACTTGTACAGGTAGTCTCTACAATTCTGCTTCTTTAATATAGGTAACTAGTACAGCCTCCTTATAAGCGTTAAGGTTTTAAGAACTAATATAGCTATCTTTAATAGATAGGTAGCTAGCTGCGCGATATTTAACAGTACTAGGGGATACTCTGTATGCTAGCGCAGCGTTAGTAAAAGAGAAGTATACACTGTCTTTTCTATCCTAAATAGCTCTTTAGATAGCCTCCTTAGTACTAAGCAAAGGTAGCAGCTCTCTATTAAATAGTTAACTAGATGCGTTAGATAAGAAGGATAAGTTAGCTATTAGTAGAACAGTAGTAATAACTACCTACTTCACGGCTGTACAACAACTCTATTATATAGTATTTCGTACATGTAATCAATTCAAATTATTCTACGTCTCAAGCTCTATTAAATAGGCTATTATTCATAATTATCTGACAACTGCTGGTGTTGTGAGGTTGCGTTGAAATAGACGTCTTTTTCTAGTTTTCAGGCTCGCTAGGTGGGTCGGCTCGGCTGGTGGTGACCCACTCTAGCATCGGGGAAGCTCTTACAGTCCGTGGGAGTAGTAGACTAGGAGCAGAGTAGGGGAGGACGGCAATTTGAACAAGGCTGCGCATGAGTGGTCGAGATTGTTTACTTGGAGCCTTGGAGCAAGAGACTGGGCGAATACATGCGCGAATGAGCCCACGAGATGCTGACCGTGAGTGAGTGACCTCATCAAGGATGCGCAAAAAAAAAAAGGGACTCCAACGGGGAAGCAAAAACATAGCGTCAGCATCGGTTGTCCGATAAACGCAAAAAATAACTGCCCACAGGCGGAATCGAACCGCCGATCTTCTCATGATCCGAAGAACCTCATTACTAGTGAGACGCTATACCACTTAGCCATGCGGGCTTTGCTGTTATTTGATGGAGTTTTTGGACGTGTAAAAGCATATATTCGCACGATTCAGTCTTTCGTGGGCGTAACGATCAGCCAGACAATACCGCGCGTGTGGTAAGATAGCTGACTAGTACTAGATGTGATCTAGTTTGAGGCGATATAGTGGGGCGATCCTACTTGATGCCCAAGCACCAACATCGCAAGACACCAGTGTGTAGATTGAATTGAAATACCATTTAGAATACATTCCTTTTACTTGCCATTGATATTGCCCGCATCCTCTAAACCATCCAGCAGACCATGCTCCCTTAGAAGAGAATTATACCTCTCCTGCCGAGGCTCCACGAGCTGCCTCGTTGCTTCCGCTCCAACCACCGGGAGTCTCTTCAGACCCTCATTCTTCCATTTTTTCGGCACCACTTTCGGATCCAGAAGACCAACCTGTACCAATACTGAAGCCTGATCCCAATACATGTGCTCCGAAACCAACTTCCCTCCTCTTACCGCGACAATACTAACCATGGCAATCTCGACAAACTTGTCGGTAGGCGCCACACCAGGCAGTATCCAGTCTACCTCATCCGAATGCGTAAACGACACCACCATCTCGTCTACCACACGATCCACACCAATCGTCCGAGACACCAGACGGATCTCGAAATCCTCCACCAGGCTCGGGACGAAGAACTCGCGGTAGAATTCTTCTAGCTTTCGTCTTCCTACGCCTCCTTCTAGAGTTGGCATGATGGTGAGATGCGGGCTGTTTTGCGAGGTGCACCGCACCACGGCCATGCTTGCTCGCTCCGGCACCTCATCCTCGTATTTTGCATTCCACGCTGCCTGCACTACCGGCTCCAGATCAACTTCCTTCTTCATTGCGCTTCGCACACTTGTCAGTGCACGAGTGTTTGCTAGGTTCGCTTCGACTTCAGAGTACGCTTTCGCGCTCGGGTCCGCGAAGCCCAGCGAGCAACGCTCATAGCGGTACAGCTTCCAATCGCACATCTCACTCGGAGGGCTCACCTGGCCTACAATTACGGGTAGAGTCAGCACGCGTTGTCGTCTAGAAGGGCGTCAGTACGAACTCAGGCCTGCAACGTGAACCTGCACTCTGAGCAGGCTCGGGAACTTGAACTTTGGAGATGGTAAGATGCTGGGATAGAAAGCCACAATTGCCGAGCATTTAGCCATGGGCTTCATGGCCAGCTTGAGCACTGCGGTCGCTGCTGTGCCGTAGCATATGACGGCATACGTTTCGCCGAGTTTGAGCTGTTCGTGAAGCGTCTTGAGCGTGCGTACGTAGTTGGCATGGTCGTTCGGATCATAGGGAAGGTAGGAAGCATCGTAGCCTTCGTCCCGCCAGTAGACTAGGGCGCGTTCGGGGGCGTGGACGGATGGTGCCGTCAGCCATATCCGCGGCGCCCTTGAGTTGAAGGCTAGGAAGCCGGGGCCGGTTTGCGATGGTGCGGTGGAAGACATTTCGGTTCGCGTCTTGTCTCGTCTCCTTCCTTTCCTCCGCGCAGCTAGACTTTCGAGATTTCGAATGGGCTGTGGATTGCCTTTAACTACACACCAAGGTAGGTATCCAGGCCCCTCTTCCAAGTTTTGGATGGGGAGCACGGCGCGGCGCAGCTGTTCCCTGGATTCCGCTGTGCTCGACGCAGAATGACATCATGGCAGCGAAGCACGAGAGGTCTGAATCAGATACCTTCCATCGACAACAGGACCCAAAGATGCTGAGACTCCGGGTCCTCACTATCATGTCCGAATGCAGTGGCTCAGCAGTGGATGTTACTTTGCCGTGGAGCCGAGGCAGAAAGAAGCTCTGCCTGCACTACCGAGCAGACCTCCGGTGGGACGGACAAATAAGTAGACGCACATGTCAACCGACGGGCGCAGTGTCTTGCACTCTCTCGCACTGTCTCTCCCGCCCCCAAATCGCCGTCTCGTCCTACGACTGAGCTTCTCGAGCTTCTCGAGCTTCTCGCCTTTCTCCAGAGTTCTCTAGGTAGCGCTTCTTCCCCGCGCTCGTCCCCGCGCTCTTCCCCACGCCCGAATGGCCACCAAGAGCCCGCTCAAGGCGGAGAAGCTGCCCTCGAAAGAAGAGCTGAAAGAAGATGTAACAGTCGCGGCCAAGTCGTCGCTGCAGTCGCTGCGGGCGCTGGCAGCCGGCGGCGTGGGGGGAATCTGCGCCGTCGTCGTGGGGCATCCGTTCGACCTGGTCAAGGTGCGGCTGCAGACGGCGGAGAAAGGAGTGTACAGCGGCGCCATGGACGTTGTGCGGCGGACCATTGCGCGGGAGGGGCTTGCACGAGGCCTGTATGCCGGCGTGTCTGCGCCGCTGGTCGGCGTGACTCCCATGTGTGAGTTCCATGCCCTCTATATTCCATGACTTCTATACATCTATCTGCGCATACCACGTCGAGCTGCAGTTGCTGACCGTTGACGCTCCCAGTCGCCGTCTCCTTCTGGGGCTACGATGTCGGCAAGCAGCTCGTGTCGTCCTTCTCCACCGTCGAGAAGGGCCAATACTCAGTGGGCCAAGTCGCCTCCGCCGGCTTCTTCAGCGCCATCCCCATGACCATCATTACTGCGCCCTTTGAGCGCGTCAAAGTGCTCCTGCAGATACAGGGCCAGAAGCAGCTCGCGCCGGGCGAGAAGCCAAAGTACGCGGGCGGCGTCGACGTGGTGCGCCAGCTATACAAGGAAGGCGGCATCCGCTCTGTGTTCCGCGGCTCTGCTATGACGCTGGCCCGTGACGGCCCGGGCTCTGCGTGCTATTTTGCTACGTATGAAATCGTCAAGAGGAAGCTCACGCCAAAGGACCTGGTCACGGGGCAGCCGGGCCAGCTCTCGCTGACGGCTGTCATGGCGGCCGGTGGTGCTGCCGGTATTGCCATGTGGATTCCCGTCTTTCCCATTGACACGATAAAGTCAAGGCTGCAGAGCGCCGAGGGCCGCCCCACCATCAGTGGCACAATCAAGGGCATACACGCCAGCGGTGGTTTGAAGGCCTTCTTCCCCGGAATAGGCCCTGCCATGGCACGAGCCGTGCCGGCCAATGCGGCAACCTTCTTGGGCGTGGAGTTGGCCCAGAAAGCGATGACAAGAATGTTCGACCGCGATGGGGAGTAGAGCTGTTCAAGCGAATCGCTAGCATTCCTCAAGTACGCAAGTAGTTTCGGAATGCAGTTTGAATTAATTTCCCACTCAATTTCGGATGCATGCCTCGTTTGTTTTGCACTTGTCCTGAACCGTCACCGGCTTTGTTCTCGTCGTCGTCTGAATACGGTGCTCAAGACAGCCCGATACATCTAACAATCCTCGCCGAGCTACACTTCTGATTCTTTTACAGCCTCATAATCATGGCCGCCCTTCCAAATAACTACTCTCCGCTGCAGCAACATCCCCTTCCTTCCCCTCGACAGCCGACATGTCCTCCCACGCCTCCAACACAAACCCTCATCTTGAGTCATCCTTCGGCACGTCTCTCGTCCAGTCCCGCATCCTCACCACGCGTGGAGTCTCCTCCAGCACGAACACGCTCCATCCGACCGGAAATCAGCCATCTCATGGATCATGGCACATCCCCAGGCCCTGACTTCTTCGAGGACTCTTCCGGCGACGACAGTTCAGAGTGGGAAGACGACAACGGGACGCGCAACTTAACCGAGCATGGAGGTATAGTGAATAGAGAGGATGGACATGGAGAGGAAGATGTCGAGGAGCTTGCGCGGGGAAGACGACGAGGCGACACAGTGCACAACCATGTAGACCACGACTCCCAAAGCAAAACCAAAGGCATCGACCGCGCGTCCCAAATGTCCCTCCGCCGCCTAGGAAACGTGAGAATAGTGCACAACCGTGGTTCCGGCTCAGCAGGCTACGGCACTCCGCGCGCAAGCCTACTGAGCGACGAGAACCCTCTCCATCCCCCCACACCAGGCCCAGGACTCGGACTGTCGCCATTCCCCGAGCTCCGGGGTAGAGACAGCGGTATAGGATCGCACCCGAATATGAAGTTCCCTGTGGGAGGAAGCAGAAGACACCGAAGCAATACATCTGAAAGCATTCGCGCGGACTCGATACTAAACGCGCATGCCATGACGATGAAGGCGCTCGAGTCACTGCCATCCACAGCCACACTATCGGCGGGCCCAAGGGATACGACATCGAAGACATATTCGCAACACTCGAGTCTAGACATCACGGGGAAGCCGAAGAAGAGTGCAAGTTTTTCCGAAAACAGACGCGTTGTCCTATCTCCCCCACGCGCCCGCAGCCACGAAGAAGATGTGAATCGTCCCGCTCATCTCCCCGCCCACTTCATTAAAACGCCCTACCCTTTCAGCGCGAAAAAGGAATTCCCCATCAGATCGGCGACTAGACTGCGGGCTGCGGCGATGAGTCCAAGGCTAGACAAGGGAGGATGGGAGCCGGAAAACGGGTTCGATAATAAAAAGGGGAAACATGTTTTAGGCATTGCTGCTAGTGATGGAGAGTATGATTTGAGGAGTAGGTTGGAAAGGAACGAGGACGCACAGGGGGTTATACGAATAAGGAACGAGCAAGGGAAGGCCAGGGGACGGTGGAAGATGGATAAGAGTGAGGGAGCGGGGAAGGAAGCTACGTTGTGGTTGACACTACGAAAGAACCATTTGTGTCGGAAGCGTGACGACGATGTCATCGATAAGATAGAAAGTATCAGCGTGCCTAACAATCTTACAACGAGCCCTATCCATGCCGGCGAGAAGAAAAGGAAACGGAGCAAGGCGTCGTCGACAAAGGAAGCCAGAGAAGAAGGAGAAGAAGAAGCCAACATCGATTTCGATGACCAGCTCCTAGCCCATCGTTTACGATCCGGATATAACTCCCTAACCCTTCCCCATATCCTCCGCATCTTCAGCGCTCGCCAGCTCTATACAATACGTCTCGGACGCATCAGTCCCTGGAGCGGCACATCTCCCCTAAGCACCGACCACAGCCACCCCGGAGAGGCAGGGACAGACCACCTCCTCACCTCCTATTCCGGATTTGCCCTCTCCTCGGAAGATGCAACTCCATTCACCGAGCACGCTCTCATGCACCTCTACCGGAACCCTTCACTCGGGAAAGCGAGATACACTTGGATACACTGGGCACGTCGAGTATCTGCTTGGAACAATTCGGCAGACCGGGAGAAGTGTGCGGATGGCATTGTAACGATACAGTTCGAACAGTCGTGGTCGACGTGGCGGATTCTGTTCGCGATGGGAATGGCGATGGCTTTAAGCGTGCTTAGTGTGTTGTTGTGGGTGCTTTTGGGAGTGAGTCCCTGGGCGTTGCCGGAAAGGAGGGGGAGAGCTGAAAGAGTTGAAGGGGGAGTCATGTTAGGTGTGTTTGTGATGCTGATGCAGAGCGTTGTGCTTGCAGTGTGGATTGCCTTGAGTTGGATGTCAGGATGATGGCATCTACGCCTGAAGAAGGTAGCCATTGAGATAGTATTTTTTTCACACACGTAGTCTTATCATTTTCGTCTTAAGAACTGCTCTACACTTCCGGCGACTTGGCTCATTCTCGCGGTCCTGGGGAGCGAGGAGGCAAGGATCTATCGAGAGGGTAAAGAGTAGCCATCCAGAGGTGGTTAGCATGCAGTATTTCAAACTGGGTCGTCCTTTATTTCCCTAGCCGTCATCGTCAACGTCTTCGCTGTCGTTTTCGTCGTCGTCGTCGTCGCTCTTCAACCATCCCTTTATATGCATGTCATAGGCCATCTTGAAAGCGTCGAAAATGGTGGTTTGAATCCGACCTACAGGCGGTAGCGCGAGTGCATCATCTTTAGGCAGAGCCATTGATGATATGTAATTGAACGTGTTCATAGCGGTGAGGGAAAAACAGCCCTGCTCACCCCCGGCAGCATCCCTCATGCCGTGCCAGAGTGTACGCGCGTCTCCTGAAAGCTTCGCATCGACGACTTCAAAGTCGTTCTCCACATACCAGTTCATAAGATCCCATTGGACGTCGGATTCTTTCATGCTGAAATCAGCTTTCCTGTTACTGTCGAAGATAGCGATGGCGACCCATAGGGCGAGCGAAGCATGTCCCTTTGAGAATTTGACTGCATGTTGGGTGGCCGAATCCCGGGACGTGTGCGATGTGTGCGACTTGCGTGAGCTCTTTTTTCTGCGGCGAGGCGTGCCACGATCTATTTGCTGCCATTTCCTCAAGCACTGGACGCGATTGCGAGTATGGCCCATGGCCTCGCTGACCCTTTTCCAAGGAATTGCAGAGCCGTCCCGCACACTGTCGACGGCTCTGAGTAGAAGCGCCTCTTCCTCATCGGTCCAGCGAGAGGTATTCTTCTGGCCACGATGGGAGAGATAGTCCCGCCATCGGTGGTAGCAATTGGCAGATGAGCGGGTTCCGACTTCGGATGCGATTTCCGGCCATTTCTTCGAGCCCGACGCACACGCATCGGCAAGCCGTTGGTCCTCCTCTGGCGTCCATTTGCCCGATTTCATCTTTACTGTGTATCGCTTGCGGACCCAGTCGCGTAAGACTTTCAATGAGTGCTTCCCCCGCAGATGCTCGTGCATATTACTCCAGAGCGCTTGGGCCTGCGCGCGTCGGTCGTCAGTCGTCGCTCCCTAGAAGTTGGGGCGCAAAGTCAGCAAAGCTCGTCGTAAGGCTGGAGATTCGTACCTCGCCATAGAGGTTGAATTGCACCAATGCAACGAGCGCGTCAGTCGAGAGCTCATTCTCGCGCTGGTACGTAGAGAGCATTCTGCGGATGGTTTTGGCTTCATTTTCGTTTATCGGGCCCCCGCTAGGGGTGTCTGGTGTCATGGTTGCGAATGTGGTTGTGGGTTGGTGATTGCACCGTGCTATAATCTGCAGGCGCGAGATCACGTGCTGCGCTAGCCCTCTACTCCATGTACATGTGAAATCTAAATCGGATACATGTATGAATACGCTTGGGGTTCCATTGAGTCCACATCGAATCCAAGATTGCGTCACTCTTTACAGCTTCACGACTATGGCGAGGAAGTTATCCAAACATATCCATTAGTGTTTGTCTCATCGCGAATTATATGTAGAGAGCATTGATGCATGAATAGCAATTATCCTATACACAAGAAGCGGATGCGTATCCAATTCCGAACCCAATCATGCCGCTGAACGCCAAATCATGTCCTTATCCATAAGCCCCCCCATTCAATGAATCATCGCCTCTTGACCAAAATCTCATCTTGCGTCTAAAGCAACATAAACACGCTCGCAAGCACGGCAACAAACAGACTTATTGCCGCATTCCCCGGAACTTTACTTCCAGCGCCATGGAGACCGAGCACTTCGTCTTGTCGCGCGAACGTTACATTCTGCGGAATGGTTGTGTTGAGGCACTGTCCATTAGCAATATCGAGGCCGTGAAGATCATCAGGGACCTTGAAGAACATGTAGCTCTTGTTGTTCAGGCCCTCGAAACCGGACGTATCATAAGGGAACCAATCGTCCGAGTCCGTGGCCGAGGTGTTGCGGAGAAGAATGCACTGGACCTGGTTCGGATAGTCGTGTGCTAGTTGAGGATAGTCTCGCATGACATCCGAGTTACTTGTGTCGGCAACGAGGACGAACTTTCGCTTCGGGAATGTCTCGAAGACTTTGGTAAGGAGGAATTGGCGAATGGAGAGAGTAGCTTTGACGTCAGAGAAGTTGAGAGGACGCGTATCGAAAGAGCCTCCTGGGTAGGTTTTGTAGATAAAATCCATGTAGTTTCGCGTGACCTGCTCGGGAGTGGTTGTCAGGTAGTGGAAATGCGTGTTGTTCGGCAGGGTTTGAGACCAGTTCGCGTAGATGTCGGGCATGTTCATCCAGGGTGTGAAGGGGCGCGCAAAGGAGTTAAGGAGGCCTTCTTTGGGGTTGTAGATCTTGGTGACTCGCAGGATATCGTCGATATCGGAGATGAAGGTGATGCCCTCGGGAGGGACGAGGTAGGCCGTGGCATTGCCGGTCTCTGTGCCGCTCGTGTAGACATTCAGGCGCTGCACGTTGTCCGTCTCGTTGCCTGCGAGCAGTCCGCCGCCCGACACGTTTGCGATGGTTACAAAGGAATCAAAGTCACCCTCGACGGTAGTTTCGTAGGGGAAGGAGATGTTCTGCGAACCACCTGGTGGTGTGATGGAGTTGCTTCCGCCAGGCTGGCCGGACGCTCCTTGCGAGGACGCCGGCTCGAGATGAAACGAGACATTCTGCTTGTCTTGCTGCACAATGAAAATTTCCTTGGTCAAGTTCCTCGCCTGGGCCTGCTGGTCGGCCGGCAGGTCCTTGATATCGACATCGACGAGGAAGATATTTGCAAGCTCGTCCACCTTGCTCTGCGAGATGTTGGGCATCTTGTACACATTGCCGTGGAAGCGCACGTTCCAGCCGCGGTCGGTCCAGTTAGCATACGGCGGGATGTTGAGCACCTCGGTGGGCTTCGCTGCGAGATCGCCATCGCTGATGCCGGCCTTGGAGAGCACCTGCGTGCCGGTAGGGAAGTCTTGGAACCAGTTGGGAATGCCTTCGGTGAAGAAACTAGGGAGGTCGGTGCCGCTGATGATGGTGAGACGTGCTAGAGAAAGTGAAGACGGCGATGCGACTACTTACAGCACGCTACCCCATGACTTCGCGACATTGTCGACGCCGCTCGCGATATCTGACAGGACATTCCGCTTGTCATGAGCGTAGCTACGGTCGCCTCTAAAGACGATGGGCGCGGGGGTGACCTGAGGCTGCGATGTGCGGATCTGCACATTCGCAGGGACGGCGGTGGCTTCGGGTATGGCGATGGCGGCGACGCGGTGAACAGCTACAGCGCCCAAGAGCGCGGGCACCACCGGAGCGTGCATTATTGGGTCGGAATCAAACAGGAACCAGAAGCGACTGCAAGAAAGAAAGGAAACAGGAGAAGCGAGACAACACACGATCAGGAAAGATGGGGTTGTATTGGGGAGAGATGGATTTGTTGATGTATTTACGGTCTTCTAGCCTAATCATGGGTGCCTGGCCTTGGATTCATCCGAAACGCAGGAACCACATCGCGCAGATCGATGCGTCGTGACGTCATCTCGCCAGACTTACCGTAAGCATGAACCTTGACAGTCACAGACACACACACACACCAAGCAATAATAATGGAATTACATAACGTTGTTCGTGACAATTCGTGACAATACTAATAAACACAGCGAGTCTCCTCACCTCTGCCAGCTCGGCCTTCGTCGCTCATCTGTGTCATCTACGACCGTAGAGGTACGGGGGGTGATCTGGGACGCAGATTCCGAGGGCAAGATTGAACAATTCTCATCATCTTCCTCCTCGTCTACTTCGCGCTGAATCCCCCGTTTGCTCCACATGGCTTCCAATTCATTCGGCACTTGCTCCATCGCAACTGGTGCTTTGGGAGGTGGACGTACCGCTCCAGACGCAGAACGAAGACGATTCCTTTGGTCTCCGGTAGGGACTGAAAACTCTACGGGTGCTGGTGTTGAAGGGGCAACTGTGCCTGCAAGTCGGGCTGGTGGCATTGGCGCTGCTTTTCGTTGACGTGGACTGAGGGGAGGGCTCTTTGGCGTGGCTGGGGTTTGCGGAACATCCTGACTAGGATGAAGCGGCTGGTACCGTGTGCCGATTTTGAACCGACCTACTGGGGGGAAGTTATCGGGAGGTTGGGTATGGTCCACAGGTCGGAAGTTGGAGGATGGCGGAGGTGGAGGTGGAGGCGGCGGAGGCGGTGAGGCCGCTGTGCCAGAGTTGACCACAGTGCTCTTTTCCGAAGATTTCGGGCGAGGAGGCCCAGTCTTAGTCTTGGGTAGGGTAGATACGGCTGGGGGCAGTGGAGGCGGCGGTGGTACAGCAGTAACAGCAGAGCTGACCACAGTCTCAACCTTATCGGTGGATTTTGAGCGAGACTCTCTGGCTGGCAGGATTTGCGGAGGTGGGTTTGCAGCCGGGGAAGACTTCGTCGTCTGAGGGGATGGTCTGGAATGATCCGGTTGCCTTGATGTTGAGGAAGATGAGTGGTGTTTTTCTACGCGATGACGGCTTTCTTTGATACTCATGCTGGACGTCATCTTCGTCTCCAGTTCAGTCATATCAAAGCCTGAGTCCGTTCTACTCTGACGCGTCTTCTGGCTATGTCCAAATTTTTCCCATTCTCGGTGTTTTTGATCTCTGTAGTTGGACGCACAAGGTTAGTAAAGCTCGTCCTGTACGCCATATGAGAAGCTGCGGAATAACTTACATGGTGGACTTGTGTTTGATCGCTTCCAGTCCTGTGCTTCCATCTTCCACAGCAGCTCCATAGTCATCCTCCATTTGGGACAGGTACGCCTTGCGAGACGCTTCTATAACATCGGCTTCGTGCTCGGCCATGGCGCGTTCGGCTGACTTCCTACTCTCTTCCAGGATTCTTTGCAGAGACTGGTCCTCGTCGGATTGATACTCATTGTACGACTCTCGTTCGACCTTTTTCAGATGCTCCTCATGTGCTTTGCGGCTGCGTTCCTGCTCCTCGGCATCAAGCCGTCGAGCTCTCTCCACGTCTTTCTGTATTGCCAGTTCCTCGCGGCGAATGCGTTGCCGCTCGGCGCAGCGCGGACAGGCGCCTTCGCGGTTCCGGACATCGACTTCGCAGCGCGTCTTCTTGATCTCGGGGTTGTCGACATCGCAGTGGGCCTCACCGCTCTTGACTCTCCAGCAGCCATTGACGTTGTCTTCGATCCGGTGGCCGCATTCGTAAAACGTGTACGTATATTTACACATACCGGACAACTCTTATTGGGAGCCGTTCTCTGGACTGGTGTTGGTAGCGTTTAGGCAGATATTAATGAGCAAATGCGAGAGTTCCCCCCATGTTATATTTAGAGACTAGTGGACGGTGAGTGGGTGCAGTGACGATTGCTGAACTGTCAGTAGCGGTACAACGCATAGCATTGAAGCGCGGACTCGGGATTAACGCTCCTTTGAGCACGCGACCAGTAGTTTGGCGCCGTGAAAGGGCGAGGCGAACAATGGCCATGTCTAGTTTTTCGGCGTGCCTGTGAATGGACTTGAACGGACTAGAGCCAGTGAAGACAAGGTGACAGGCATGACACGTGTCTGGCTCTGGTCCCGTCAAATCATCTATGTAGTGGTGACCATGCGGGTGCCTGGTCGTTCTGCCGATAGCGTGCACTTTGAAGTAACGGTGCATAATTACGGTGAAGTCCATCATCGACATACCACATACATGGCATGTTCGATGACTTGTGCGCCCGCGTCCACCATTTGAAGATACCTGGGATGTCTCGAGTAGTGCGTGTGTGCGGCCCAACGACACCGGACCATTAAACGACAGAAGTGGGCCGTGATTACATAACTGATTACATAACTGATTACATAACTGATTCCGTACGTGATTACATGAGACGCTTGTAAATGCCCCACGCTGGTTGGCCAGCCGTCTTCGATCGTGCTTGGACTACTTCGGCAGCGACAGCTTCAACCTCGACGACATCACGCCGCCACCCGCACCACCCGCACACAATGGCCTCAAAGCTGACCCCACTCCTCTGGCGCAGCGGGCCGCGTGCCCTTCGACAGTTCCAGCGCAGTCAATGGCGCACTTTCCGCGTTGCAGCGCCTGCCCGCAGCGACTCTCTGGCGGTGCATCGCGACACGCCCGAAAACAACGCCGCGATACCCTTCAAGTTCACGGCACAGAATGAGGAGCTCATCAAGGAGGTGCTCTCGCGGTACCCCTCGCAGTACAAGAAGGCCGCCGTGATGCCGCTGCTCGACCTCGGCCAGCGCCAGCACGGCTTCACCAGCATCAGCGTCATGAACGAAGTGGCCCGCCTCCTGGAGATGCCCCCGATGCGCGTCTACGAGGTCGCCACCTTCTACACCATGTACAATCGGAATCCCGTCGGCCGCTACCATGTCCAGGTCTGCACCACGGTGAGTGGGAAAACTTGCGGTTTGCGCGCACACTACTGACGAGCAAGACGCCTTGCATGCTGCGGAACAGCGATGCCGTCATGAAGGCTTGCGAAGACACTCTTGGCATCCACCACGGCCAGACCACTCAGGACGGCCTCTTCACCTTCACCGAGGTCGAGTGCCTCGGCGCCTGTGCGAACGCCCCGATGGTCCAGATCAATGACGATTTCTACGAAGACCTCACGTACGAGACAACCGTCTCACTGCTCAAGGCCCTCCAGCATGCTTCCAAAGCAACAGGTGCGAAGCCGGGTGAGACTGGTTTGGCTGGCGAGGCCGGAAACGCTTCTCTCTCAGGACAGAGCGGAAACGCTACGGGCGGAAAGGCGATTAACGAGCAAGGGCGTGCTTACGTAGCTGGCAGCGTGAAGGTGCCAACACCAGGCCCTCTGAGCGGGAGGAAGAGCTGCGAGCCGGCCGGTGGTTTGACTTCGTTGACGGGCGAGCCTTGGGGGAACGAGACACTGCGGAAAGACGGTGAATTGTAGACTTGTATATACGTATGTTTGTTTGTCACCCGGAGAGACCGCTCTAACACGGCGTTAGCATTTGTAGATCACATGCATTCACGACGAGGCAGTGAAGACCGTCTCATGCTCCATGTGCAGGTCTGACTCGGCTTTGATACAGTTAGTGGAGTGGGGTTTTTAGGGAACTCCACTACTGTATTTTTTGTCAAGAAATGTAGAGACTCTGGTCAGTCGTAGTTCAACTCCTGAATGCCCAGGTGAAGGACACTGGTGTATTATAGTGCACGTGACAACTCTTGGCACCCCGATCTTGACATCTAGAATACCTGTTCCCTGATCATGACTCTACTTCCCCAGTACAATCATGTCAACAACCGAACCCCCCCTCCGCTTCAAGCGCCGTAAAATCGCGCATGCGAAGAGACACCCTGGCCCCTCCACCTCAGAAGCGTCCGACGCCGCCGACGTCGCCGACCCCACCGATGGCCTAAAAGATGCCTTGCGCAATCGCAAACGACCTCGAGCGCGGGAAGCGGAGCGGAGGCTAGAGACAGCAAGCTCGCAGGCGCTTGTCCCAGCAGAAACACCAAAACGTAGTTCCTATGAAAGTCGTTTTGTTGCCCAGACGGGGGAGGTGATAGATGCGGACGATCAGCAGATGTAAGTCGTCTCTTGGTGGCTGGCGGTGGACACAGCGAAGAGTCGGAGGCTAATCTGCCAGGACAAATTATATAGAGGCCCGCTTGGCTGAGAAGAACCATCGTCTCTACGGATGGCCTGTCCCGAAACACCTCGAAACTGCCGTCGCAACTCTTGCGCCCGAGCTCGAAAGCACTGCATACGACGCGCCAGCCGACCGAATGACAATATCTGACTCACAAACCGCCCAACACAAAAGCGGCGCAGTGGGTGCCGACCAGATTCAGCGCTTGGCTGCCGGCATGGGCAAGCTCGAGGAGGTGGACTTGGACTCGAATACCGCCTCGCACAGTACCGTACGTACCCCCAAAGTGCGACTGGGCAGGGATGGAAAGCCACGACGACCGCCGAAACGACGAAACAGCGAGGACCTGCGAAGAGATCAAATGGTCGAGGCTGTGCTGCGCGAAGCCAAATGTACGTCTGATGCGCCGCCGATAGTATTGTTGATGGTTGCTAATCATTCAATGTTGCAGTGGATTACTTTGAAGAAACCACCGCTGGTCCCTCTACAACTAGTGATGCTAACAATGACGATGCAATGGCTGAACAGTTCCGTCGTGAGTTCTTGGAATCCATGGAAGCGGCGCGCCAGCAGCGCAAACCTGCCACAACAACCGGAGCGAAGGACGCAAAAGAAGCTCCCAGAGGCCCCAAGCTGGGCGGGTCACGGAACGCGAGAGCGGCAATGCGTCTGCAGCAAGAGCAGGCCGCGAAGAGTAAGAGGTAAATTCTGGTGATGACTTTTGTCGTCGATTTTTGCGCGCTGTTAGCTCCCGTCACGGACGGACTGGTTTTCATTTTCATGTATTGACTTCGTGAAGGGAGAGTAGGATCAACGACGGGCGGCTGCTTGAGCCTGACGAGTGGCGGGCCATGTCAGTACCGCACCCTGCTTGGTATTCGAAAGCGAAGGACTAGGAAACGGAATATGAATTATATATGAAGCTATACTTGTACAAAACATGACAAATCGGACGAGGTATTCGTTGTCCGGACCCAACCCAATAACAAAAGAGACATGACAGCACAACGCCTAGTAGTACAATCCCTCATCAGTCGTCACGACATTCGCCTTCTCAACGCGGGGGTTCAAGCACCCTGACGAGCTTTCTCCGCGCAGATCAAGGCGATGATTCTCGAAAGCTCGGCACTTTGGTTGAACTGCTCGTGCTTCACAGCATCGTCGACATCTTCGCTCGCAGCGATGTCGTTGCTAACCTTCAACATCCTGTTCTGCAGGGTCAACAGCTTGGACAGCGTGTTGTCCAGGAACGGGGCTGAAAAGGTGATGTTGGTGGGAGATTGACCCGAGTTGGGGAGGCGCATCTCGAGTTTCCGCGGCGGCTTTTTCGTCTTTTGCGCAGCGCCATTCGGTGGGGGTGACTGAGGTCTATCGTGTGTCAGTTGGGAGGCCGACTCTAAGGGGGGATGACGCGTACTTTTCTCGCTCGACAAAGGTCATGTTCTCGGCCATCTCGGCCACGCGGTTCGCGATGCGTGAGGCCATGATGCCGTACGGTGATGCAGGTGGGTGGGAAGCACCAGCACCGTTCACGGCGCCGTTGGTGGGTTTCTGGGCTTTCTGCTGCGGTCTGGCGGCGGGCTTCTTCGTGCGAGACACGGGGGTTTTGGATGTCGTACGGTTAACGGGCGCCGATGCGACAGAAGCGGGCATGTTGTTCTGACTCTGCGGTATTTTCAAAGGTATAATAGGGTGGTAGTTTAAATAGCAGTTTGGGATGTTCGATAGGAAGAGAGGCCGAAAGACGAGAATGACATACCGAGGGCTTGTGCCACAGGAAAGTTGGACAGGATGCGCCACGGCCTACGTCATGTCTCCGTGCGGATGAGTGGGCCGGTCTGTGACGATCGACGCGGGCTGGATGCATCGCATCTTACCCATCGGCATCTCAAAAACCTGATCGTCTCGATTGCGTCGTCAGTAAGAAATTAACCTCACGAACTAACCTTTGAACCATGTGTTGATTTTGTTGTCTCTGAATCACTTCTTTCTCGCATCCACAGTGAAGGCCGCCATGTCGCCGGCCATACAGAAGAAGAAGGATGACCTGGGCGCCGGTCTGCGCGTCTCCAAGCAGAATACCCAAGAACATCCCGCTGGCCCACCAAAGTATGGGGAACTGTCTAGTGCGGAGCGGGCGTTTACTCTGGCCTCGACTTTCTTGTCTGGATGTCTTGCGTGAGTGCAGGTGCTCCACAGTTCACGGTATAACGCGCTTACGTCTAATTAGCATTACCGCCTCTCAATTCCTCGGCGCTCCCCTGAAGCTTATTGACCCTGTCTTTTACGAAGGGTACATGGCATATACGAAAGAATGCTTCGCCATCCTCATCACTTGTTTAACGCAATGGTGGGCGCCAACTGTCGTCCGCGTCAGTGGCGACTCCAGCATGCTCGGCCAGATGATCCGTAGAAAGGATGGAAGTCTTCAGTGTAAATTTTCGGAACGCATGTTACTGATGGCAAACCATCAGCTGTATACAGACTGGCTGTAAGTACCAAGGGTGCGGTCTACTCCGTTTCAACGTGATTTGCTGACTCTGCACAGCTACCTCTGGTGGATTGCCTATACAAACAACATGCACGGATTTGTCTATATCATTTTGAAAGAATCACTGAAGAATATCCCTATTATCGGATGGGGCGCACAATTCTACAACTTCATCTTCTTGTCAAGGAATTGGGAGGCGGACCAGAGAACGTTCAAAAAACATCTTGCGCAGCTCAATAAGCCGAATGACCCAATGTGGCTTGTCATTTTCCCGGAAGGAACAAATCTCTCTGCAACAACAAGAGAAAAGAGCAAGAAATGGGCTGAGAAAAACGGGTTGCAAGACATGAAGCATCAGCTCCTACCGCGAAGCACAGGTTTACGCTTCTGCCTCCAAGAACTGAAAGAAACGACCGAATGGCTATACGACTGCACCATCGCCTACGAAGGCGTTCCCCCCGGTCAATTCGGTCAAGACATCTTCACCCTCCGTGCATCCTATTTCGAAGGCCGCCCGCCCAAATCCGTAAACATGCACTGGCGTCGCTTTCATATCTCTAGCATCCCCGTCCAAAACGAAAAAGCCTTCGAAGTCTGGTTGAGGAATCGCTGGCGGGAGAAAGACTATATGCTTGAGTATTTTAACCGACACACGCGCTTCCCAGCCGAAGAGTTCTGGAAAGACCAACTCGACATGGGGGACCGCAGTTCTCAAAGCCAGAGCATACGAAGTGTGCCCCGGCCAGCCGTTATGATCGAGACCGAGGTCAAGTCCGGCAACTGGAACGAGTTTGTCAAGATCTTTGCGCCTATTACCAGCGTCATGATGGCCTTGTCAGTTGCCTATGGTGCGTCGCCCAAGGATCTGATTCCTGGAGGGCAGGAGTTCTTTGAGCAGCATATGAAGGCGCTGCTTAGTGGGGGAGAGATGAAGGGCCTTCCGGGCCCGGAAGAGCTGGAGAAGATGATCGAAGGGGCTGCGAGGATGGGGGCGATGCAGGAAGCGAGCCCGAACAACGCGGGCAAGGTGCAGCAGTTGACGCAGGAAAACTTGGCTAAGTTGGTATGTATATAACGGGTCGCCTAGGAGCATCTTCTGACATGTTAATAGGTCAAAGAGACGGCAATCAAAAACGGCATCGGCCTCCCAGGAAAGCAACGAACGATACCTCCGCCCAGCACACTACCACCCAGCGCCCCTCGAGCCAAAGCCAAAGCCAAATCCACACCTACCAAACCCACACAAGATCGCGCAATAAAGAAACCTGCCCCCAAACCGCCCACAAAACCAACACCAGCAACACTCAAAAAGCCAACTGCACAAGCCGCTACCAAGAAAGCATCTTTTCCTCCATCTTCAGCCACTGAAATGCAGGAGATCACCACTAAAACTGGAATCACAATCAAAATACCCAAGACCAAAGTTGACGAGGCGAAGAAGACGGGTACTACAACAATTGTGACGAGCGGTGGTCAGGTTATGAAGGTGGGGAAGAAGGAGATAGAGGATGCGCAGGAGAAGAGTTCGCCAAAATATGTCTTTAAGCCGACATCGACACCGAAGCCTATGCAGAAACCCACAACGCCGAAACCCACGACGCCGATGAAGAACAAAGCTGTCAGTTCAAATGGAATTGCGTCGAAGAACACGAAACCAGGACCCGTCACGGCGGCGCCGAAGAAGGTTGTGAACAGTACACCGGGTACGCCTCTCAAAAAGATATTTCCAGCACAGACGAATGGGCAACTGAAGAAACCGGCGGCTCCGACATCGAAGAAATGAGCTCTATATGTCTAGGTACAAGGTCTGTCGGACTCGATGAGACGCAGTAACACGCCACACGTTGTCGAGTCGAAGGCAGTAATCGCCGCGACGCGTCCTACGCCTAGGGGTTGCACCCTTCTTGCGGAAAGTTAATGAGCCCAGTATAGTAGCCAGGTCTCTACACCTGGTGCTCGATTAATTTCTGCCTCCTAGTTCGCTCCCGGCCAACCTGTTCGACGGGGTTTGACTTGTCAAGGTCTTCTCTAGACTCTTCACGACAACGCTGTCATGGGGTACCTCTATTCCTACGATATACGACTCCTATTTTACATACGCGAGCATACATGGGATAAGTTCAATGGTACGGGTTGATTCCAGGATTGAAATGATAGTACTGTGCGCATATGCACACGCAGAATATAGATGCTGCGGTAGAGTAGCACACACCGTATCAGCCGTATCTCGACTGACAAAGAGAATTTGTTGTTCCATCTTAAACATGTTGGGAACGTATACCAGGCTATGTAGGCAATCGAGGAGTATCTCGTTCGACTGGCAAGGATGATGTGACTGGTGGATTAGGTGGTACTGGGCGGTGGGTGGTGACATAATTATTCGATGGCGATGGCGTGGAATCCCCGCATAGGACGACGCGATCGCTCACATCCCTGTTTACGCTAACGTGCCACGATCTACGTCATGCCGTATGGACCATCCCATGTATGGAATCGAAACAGGAATTCTCGAGTGGCGTTGGATAGCCATCACTCCTTCATCGATTTTCCAAATTACCGATTGCGCAAACATCGAAATACCGAAATGGCGTCTTTTATCCAGAACATGATATGGAACCAAGTGGAGGGCTTCGTGGAAACGGGAAAGCGGGCAGCGGGCGGATATGCAGGCAGTGCGTTGATCAAGGCGGGTGACTTGGTCGAGAGCGGAGGCAGGAGTGTAGGAAACGGTCAGTTTGATCCCTCTGCCCTCCTTCCGTGTCTGTAACCATGCGACTGACGCTGGCGCCCAAGGTGTTGAGAAAAAGGCTACTAGTTATGGCTCCGCCATCACCGGCCAAAAGTACCAGCCTTCCGCCAAAGCGCTCCCTTCGACGGCACGGAAACCCGCCCTCGGACGCTCGAACTCTTCCCCAGCGGCCACGGGCGTAAAGCGCGTGGCACCGACGAGCAAAACGCCGCTTGGCGCGAACAAATTCGCCGGTGCTGCGCAGAAGCAGATCACATCTGGGGGCGCGAAAGGTGCTGGAGCTGTTGGCGGGCTTGGAAAGACGGCTGGGAGTACGGTTGGAAAAGCGAGGAGTGCTGCCGGCTCGACTGCGGGCGGAGCTGCTAAATCCCTTCCAAAGCCGTATTCGGACAGTAAGCCGTTCGGCAGGGCAAACTCACTCCCCAAACCTTATGGGCAGGATAACGGGCCCAGGAAGACGACGGCAGTGAAGCCAGGGCAGCCGAAGCCGTTCACGCCACCACAGGAAAAGAATGAGGGTGACAAGAAGCCGTATGCTGGCGCGGGAAGCAAGACGCCCGTGAAAAAGTACAAACCTATGAAACGACTGGATGGACCGGCCGAGTATGGGAAGGCTCAGCATATTTCTGTCTGAGTCCTTCTGGATCTGGTTTCTCGTAGAAGAAGGCGTTGGTCGGGCGTTTATTTCTGGTTGGCATTTTGCTGTTGCTTAGAAGGCCTTCAAAAGCCTATGTATATTAAAGTTGGGTTGCAAGAATAAATGCAAGAATACACAGCTGTCACGACTGGACGACAATTGAAAAAAAAATCGTGCCCCTGATTAGAAATGACGGAAAGTCGGCTTCGTCCTCGCCTCGCCCGATGAGGAAGTTAAACGACATCACCTTACCACAACTGTTCGACCCCGCACGACGCTTGTGCCAACACCTGGGGTACGCGGATGGCAGATAAGGTACTTGGGAAAACGTAACCGCGGAGCACACCGGGAACGCCTCGTAATCATCTTTTGTGTGAGTGGGGGGGGCAAATACAACTCTTTGAAAAAATCACTTTTGTACAACACTACCTTGGTATTAAAATCGGCGCGATTGGACCACCGTCACAGGCCTGAGGGAGTAAGCCTTTGGAGTATCGATATTGATAAGCTAAAATTCGAGGCACGACCAGGTAGATACCATTGCTTAACCTTTTGCTTCTCGGACGCTTCTCTTCTACTTGAACTTGGCGAATATTAGCTAGTTTTACGTACTATACTGGAGCTGATTCACTCGCAACACCGTTGAACGCTAGCCGTCCAGCTGAGCTTTTGTACTACTACTGCTTGTGCTTGGAAGTTCGAGAGTATCTTTGGGTGCCTTCGCATACACCTTCGAAATGAAGATTTTCTCCAAAACACCGCCCGCCGCGGATTCCGATACGCAAGTCAAGAAGCAAGACATACCCTCCAACGATATCGAGAATGCCGAGACTAGGACCCAACGACACACCGAAATCGACCCAGAACTGGAAGCAAAAGTTCGACGAAAGTTGGACTGGCATATCATCCCTCTCGTTTCCGTACTGTATCTGTTCGCTTTTCTTGACAGATCGAATATCGGGTAAGCACTGGACCCGCCTGATGGCGAATCGGAACAGTACTGATTTGATCCCAGTAATGCACGCATCGCTGGAATGCAAGAAGACCTCAATCTCTCGAGCGAAGAGTACGACTGGCTCCTCACAATCTTCTACATCTCCTACATAGTCTTCGAGTTTCAAGCCATGATGTGGAAGGTCGTGCCCCCGCATCGCTGGGCCGCATGGTGCGTCTTCGGCTGGGGTCTCGTCTCCAGCGTCCAAGCCGGAATCAATACCTGGCCCGCCGCCATGGCTCTCCGCTTCTTCATGGGTGTCATGGAGGCCGGGTACGGACCTGGCATCCCCTACCTCTTGTCCTTCTTCTATCTCCGACACGAGCTGGGGCTGCGAGCTGGCATCTTTCTGTCCGCGGCACCGCTCGCTAATACGTTTGCGGGGGCTCTAGCCTATGGTATTACCAGTGGGAGTCCGGGGATTGCCAAGTGGAGGGTGCTGTTTCTTGTTGAAGGTTTGCCGACGATTGCTCTGGCGGCTGTGGCGTGGTTTTACCTACCGGATAGTCCAGAGAAGGCGAGATTCTTGAACGAAGAGGAGATAGCTGTGGTGAAGGCGAGGGGTGTGAGACAGGCGGGTGCTGCAACAAGAGTGGGTGGTATGGACTGGAAGCAGCTTGGCCAGGGACTTATTGACCCAAAGGGTTGGATACTTGGGGTGAGTGGTTTCTGTAATTATGTGCCTTGTCCCTTTTTCTTGACACTGACGACGCGTAGCTGATGTACTTCTCCTGCAACGTTTCCTTCGCTTCCTTGCCCGTCTTTCTTCCTACCATCTTGAAGGAAATGGGCTTCTCGTCCATCAACGCCCAGGGGCTTACGGCTCCGCCCTTCTTCCTCTCATTCCTCGTTACCATCATCACGCCGTATATTGCCGATAGGACGCAACAGCGTGGTATCATGATTGGAATACTTACCATCATCGGCGGCGTTGGCTACGTGATCTTGGCCACGGCGAAGAGCGTCGGAGCGAGATACTTTGGCGTTTTCATGGCAGCATCGGGTATATTTCCCGCTATAGCCGGCATACTGCCCTGGGTATTGAACAACCAGGGTTCGGATACGCGGAGGGGCGCCGGCATAGTTCTTTTGAAGTGAGTGTCGCTTCTCAAGTGACTTGAGACGATACACTGACACCTTTCTAGCATTATCGGCCAATGTGGACCATTGCTTGGCACCAGACTGTATCCGACTAGTGAAGGGCCGTTCTATGTGAAAGGCCAGTCCGTCTGCGCGGGCTTCATGTTCTTCACCACCCTCCTGGTGATCTTGCTGAGGAAATTGCTGGCGTGGGAAAACAAGAAACTGGATCGGGAGTATGGAACGCTGGCACAGCAGAGGTCGGCAATGCGGGAGGCGGCGGCGGGAGGAGAGGGCAAGGAAGAGGTTGCGGTGGAGAACACGGGGCCGCTGTTCCGCTATGTGCTGTAAGACAGCCGAGTGATGATTTGAGATGCAAAGGTACCAAACATCAGAAGGACTCTGAAGAGCCCTGGGACATCTAGAATGACATATGGATATCACGTGATGTATGCACGATGGCGCCGATCGGGAGCTAGCCGTGTTCGGTCTGGCGCCTTTACGTCATGAAGTGCACCAGTTGACCCGGCGATTGGCCATGCATGCTTATTCTCGCCCACTCATTCACTCCTCCAACCTTCCGGCCTTGCATAAGCTGCTCCTTGCGCAACGACAACAAAGCAGCGCAGCCCACGTCGACCGCCTGTCCACAGCCCGTCCTGTGAGCGCCGAACCACCCGCAATGGCTTCCAATGCCACAACCACCGACGCGCAAGCCTCGAGCTCGCATGCCCAAGTCGCCGCCCAGCCCGAGCCAGAGAAGAAGCGGAAGAAGCACCGTGGCGGCAAGAAGCGGCGCAATCGGCGCCAGTCGTTTGCTGCCACGGCCGGGACACTCGACAGGGACGACACCACCACCGACGACGCCCGCCCGAGCCTGGCCAACATCGCAAATGAGACGTCGCGCGGCAGCTCCAGCTTCTACCGGCTGCGCTCGAAGCGGAGCAACGACAGCCTCGAGAGCGACGAGGCGCTACTGGACCACCGCGACCAGCCACCGTCCCTCCAGCCGCGCCGCCAGAGCGTGCAGATGCAGCAGACGCCGACGATGCAGCGCCGTCCCGTCTCGTATGGCTTCGGACGCTCGGCGCTGTCTCACCAGCAGCGTCCGTCCGATAGCGACCAAGACGACGACGACGACGACGATGCCAACGACCATACGCCGCTGATGAGCGCCTCGGCACGCGACATCCGCACGAGCAATGGCTACAGTTACGGCGGGACCAGCACCCAGTCGAGCCAGATACGTCAGCGCCGGGGCAGTAAGTCGTCTCGATCGAGCGGCAAGCGCGCCGTCCCGTTCACCATGCAGCACCACTCGCAGACCAACCTTGACGAGTACGATGTCAACAACCCTCCCTCTGTGCCGGCCAGCCCCGTCCTAGGCCCTGAGACTACCTATGGCGATGTCATGCTCCACGCGGACATGGACGAGCGCACGTCACCCCCAGGCACCAGACACAGCTCCCGCGATGTACTCATTGACATCGACGAAGAGCCTGCTACCCCACATTTCGCCCCCTTCGAGTCTGCGCCCGCGTCACCACCCGCACCAACCGACTTCCGACGCCGCATGACGATACAGCAGGCCGCCAAGGATGTTTGCTTTCCACAGGACGGCATGTCAGAGATTGGCCAGGAAGACTACATAAGCCGTCCCGAAGCCGGTGATCTGCGAGGACGCCGGCGCCGGCGACGATGGCCTGAACTGGGTGTTCTGGAGGCATGGTCACACGAAGAGAAGGAACAGCGCAGTATTGAAGGTATGCGGGCGCGGAAGGTGAGCGAGCCTCTCATGGTCGAAGGCCGACTGCGGCCACAGAAGCGCGTATGGCATAGGGACGTAGAGGAGACGCCGTACCGTTTCACCTACTTCAACGAAGAATTCGAGAACACCATCCACAGCCAGACCATTAGTGAGCTGGTTCAGCCGGGCCAGACGTTCCGTAATCTTTTCGTCCCCGATCCGCCCATCATCGAGGACAGCACCGACGATGAGACCGACACCGACGACGACACTATCCCCAGGAGAGATCCGACCCTGGAACGCCCGAGCATGAACGGTCTCCTACGCACAGGAGCACGCACTCCTGCCAGATTGGATCCTAAGCAGACATCTTCTGGTGAGGAAACGCGCTCCAACACCCCTGGTCGCACACCCACGCCAAAGCCAGGACAGGAGAAACCGAAGCGATACGGTCCGCGACCAGCGTTCTGGCTTGATGTGCTGTCGCCTACAGATGCCGAGATGAAGGTCATCGCAAAAGCGTTTGGCATACATCCGTTGACAGCAGAGGATATCCTGATGCAGGAGCAGCGCGAAAAGGTCGAGCTGTTCAAGCATTACTATTTCATAAATTATAGGACATTTGAGCAAGACGAAAACAGTGAAGACTACCTCGAGCCCATCAATCTGTACGTCGTAGTCTTCCGCGAGGGTGTCATAAGCTTCCACTTCTCCCTTACGCCCCATCCCGCCAATGTGCGCCGCCGCATCCGCCAATTGAAAGACTATCTTATATTATCCCCGGATTGGATCTCGTATGCCATTATCGACGACATCACCGATGCCTATGCACCTCTCAGCCAGCGCATCGAGGAGGAGGTCGATGACATTGACGAGGCCATCCTCCGATCTTACGCGAGTGCCGACGAACACGAGAGCAAGAGCAAGAAGCAGAACTCGTCACTATTCAACAACCCTCTCTACGAGAAAGTGCCCGAAGGCAAGACGAATCAAGAAGGTGGCAGGGATATGTTGCGACGCGTGGGCGAATGCAGGAAGAAGGTCATGAGTCTTTATCGCTTGCTGAGCACGAAGGCGGACGTCATCAAAGGTTTCGCAAAAAGGTGCACCGAGCAGTGGGAAGTTGCGCCAAGGAGCGAGATTGGATTGTACTTGGGTGACATTCAGGATCACATTGTGACCATGACTGCCAACTTGAGCCATTATGAGACGTAAGTAATTATCTCTAAATCGATTGATACGGATACTGATAATGAGCAGGCTGCTGTCTCGAGCGCATAGCAACTACCTCGCACATGTCAACATACGCATGAACGAGCGTCAAGAGAAAACTTCAGATATCCTCGGCAAGCTCACGGTGATGGGAACGATTGTTCTTCCCATGAACGTGGTGACTGGTATCTGGGGCATGAATTGTAAGTAACGACATTACCTTCCCTTTGGAAATGTGACTCCTGACTAATATGCCGCAGGTCTTGTCCCTGGCCAAGACATCGAGAACTTGAACTGGTTTTGGTGTATCACCTCCGGTCTGATCCTTTTTGGCACTCTTTGCTATCTTATTGCGAAGCGTGTGTACGGCATTGTCTGAGTATATATTAAGTTTGTGGGGTAGAAGGATGGCGAAACGGTTGCAATATTAACCAATTTGAAGAGATGTACAGGGTTGTATACTGTATTGCGCCGAGTTTTTGTGTATGTATATATGAATACACGGGTTAGACGCGTTTGTTGTTTGGGATGGGATCATTGCCTTGGTCAATGCTGTAGAATTCTCTTCTTCGTTGTACTCTCACAGGGCTAGTGATTGAGACACGGTCAATGAGTAGTATATAGAACGTCGATTATACATCACTTCATCTACAATATCTACATGAATAAACATATACCTTCCATCCTCAATCCCGCTTCACTCCACCTAAACCGTGACCTTGACGCTCCCCTTCAGATCCCGCGAGCTTGTGCCAACATAGAAGGTGTAATCACCCTTGGCAATAGCCCAGTCCTGAGCCGCCACATCCCAGTAACTGAGATCCCTCCTACGGACATCAAACGAGACATCCGAAGACGCACCGGCGTCGAGCGACACCTTTTGGAAACCGCGGAGCTGTTTGGGCGGTTGGTCGGCAGCGGCGGGGTACGCAACGTAGAGTTGGGCGACTTCGGCACCGGAGAGGGAACCTGTGTTGCTGAGGGAGGTAGTGATGGTTACAACGGAGTCGAAAAGGTCGGACTAGAAGTCGTTGTTAGCGTTTGAGGTATCTAGGTTAGGGACGGATAGTTGAACTTACTTTTCCACCCAGAGTGGCATTACCGACGGGATACGTCTTTCCTAGCGCGTCGTCGTCCTGCTTGCCCAACTTCACATCTCCGTACTCGAATGTAGTGTACGATAATCCGTGGCCGAAGGGATACCTAGGGGTCTTGTTGAACTTGTCAAAGTGACGGTAGTCGATGTATACGCCTTCGGTGTAGTCGCAGTCGGCGGTGTAGCAGATGGTGGCTGGGTAGTCGGATTCGTTCTTTGCGATTGTGTTGATGAGTTTGCCGGAAGGATTGACGTCGCCGTAGAGCACATCGGCGATGGCGTTGCCGGATTCTTGTCCTAGGAGTCCGCCGTAGAGCACGGCAGTGACGTTGTCGTTGTCGATCCATGCCTCCATCAAACGCGGTCCGACGGTGTTGATGACCACGATCGTGTTGTTGCACTCGGAAGCTACGGTTGTCACCATGGTGTCTTGGTCGGCGTTGTACAGCTCGGTGCGGTCGGCACCTTCGCCGGAGAAGGAGTTCAGGAAGACGATGCAGGCCTCGGAGTTCTGGGCATAGTTGGTGAAAGATGGGGAGATTGAGGTTCCGGTCTGGCCAATACCGCCCATACCACCACCTCCACCACCACCGCCTCCGCCCATACCACCACCCATGCCGCCGGCGCCAGTAGAGTTGCCAGAGGTTGAGTTTCCGCCGGAAGGCGCGCTGTCACCACCTCCCATACCGCCTCCCATTCCACTAGAGGAGCTGGACGAGTAGGTGTCGTTCATGATCCACCAGAGCATAGATCCATCAAGAACGGCACGGTTCATCATGCTCTGGTAAGGCGTGATGAGGTAGCTGAGCGACAACTGAGCAGATCCAGATCCGGAAGCGAGATGGCCTTGGTAAGTCGGGCCATCGGTGCCTTGAACTGAAAAGGCCATGTTAGGCCCTGCCATGTTGGGACCCGCATGCGCACCGAACAAGCTGATCGTCTTAGGCTTCTTCAAGGGCAATCCGGCACCAGTAGAGTTGCTGTTCTTGAGGAGGACCAGAGATGCGGCGCCGATGTCGCGGATGAGAGTGGAATGGTTGCCGCGAACGTCTCTGTCATCGGCGGTGGCAGCTGTTGAAGGCAACTTGCCATTGTTCAAGCCAATCTGGTAGAAGGGAAGGACGTTGCGAATGGCCATGTCGTCGAGACGGGCCTGCGTAAGAGACCCATTCTTGATTCCTGCCTCGATGATCTCGTCGGACCAAAGAGAGCTGGAGCCGTAGTCACTGCCACCGGTGGCTGAGGCGTAGCTATGAGTTTGTCCGCCGACGTCAGGCCACACAAATCCCGGGAAACCCAACTCCTCCTTGAGCAGGCCATTGAGCAGGCCATCGTTCTCGCACGATGCGGTGTTGTTTACGCTGTTCATAGCGCACATGACAGCCACCATGCCTTCTCGAACAGCATCCGCAAATGGCCACAGGTACAATTCGTGCATAGTCTTGTCGTTTGCGTTGCTGGAATAGACAGAGGTCGTGCTTGAGCTCAAACTTGCGCTTCGGTTGGTTTCCTGTTCGTTCAAGAGGAAATGCCGACCACCGGCAATTACACCAGAGCTCTGCATACCGCTAATGGCTTTTCCGAAGAGGATACCCGTAAGGTATGGATCAGGTGACATGGCCTCCGCCTGTCGGCCTCCCCAAGGAGTTCGTCCCAAAGGCCCTCCCTCGGGTCCGCTGATCAGAGCATATCCCATACCGAAGAACTCTTCACCGGAAGCTTTGCCCTCGTCGTACATCATCTGCGGGTCCCAGGTCATGGACACGGCGTTACCCGAGCAGAAGCCCGAGACGAAGTACTGGTTGTTCATGCCAGCGAAAGCGTCCTTGGAGGTATACGCCGTCCATGTTGCGTTTGAGGATGAAGTCCCATTTGATTCGATGTCTTGAGCGGTAATGATGGCGACCTTTTGAGCATTGGTAAGTTGGCCGACGAATGCTTTGGCTTTGGTGTATGCTTCAGCAGAAGCACCGAGACGTTCTTTTATTCTATTAGCGATGCATGTCAAATCACCCCAAAGAAGAAATTACCTGGATCGGCGGAGAGAAGGCCAACGGTGTGATTAGTAGCAGCCAAGCTGCGAGCCGCAAGGGCTGAGACAAAAACGAGTGACAGATTGGACCTCATGGTGAAGCCTAATAAAACAAATGTGGAGGAACGAATGGATGCCCAAGGTAGGCTAGTAAAGCTAGTACGACAATGAGTAGCACTGGAGAAAGAGGGGGGGATCTCACTTACTTTAATACAACTTCATAAACAAACACTTTTGATCTACCCAGATCTCGAGCTGACGCGTCTGTATAGTAACATGGGGAAGCTAGTAACTACAGCATCAAGACATCTCCCCTAGCGTAGCTCCTAGTCCCCAGACATGGGTAGGAACAGCGTGCAGCATACCTGGAAGAAAGATTAAGGATCGCTCGACCCGACAGAAGGGCTAGATGGAGCCTAGATCCAAGCGGTCAATCAAGTGATCAATTTTAAGCATTGTGGCTTGGTGATGCTTCTATCGATCGACCGCCAGGTCGAGCCTTGCGCTGAAACTATGACAGTCGACAACCTCCGCCGCTAGTACACGTTTCGAAACAAAGCCGACCACCATCACCATAGTTGAGTACCGAAAATGGTGCCGAAGACTGGGGTGACGAGGAAAAGAGTAGTCATAGGAGGGGTCGGCATATGGTTCGGAGATTCTGACTTGCGCGGCGAAGACCCACTACGCCTAGTTCATGGTCTTTCGAAACCCTATCGCGGGGTTTCGGCCAACATTATTTACCGACGCATTCTAAAGCTTCGAGAGTTTTCCCCTTATCTTGAGATGATGTAGCATTGTTTGATACTTGAAGGTTACGAAAGCTATAATGTACGTTGAATTTGAACTGGTAGGCAATCGTGTGTATATCCACACATCTCACATGTTAACAGCTACTCTAACGTAAGTAGTCGCCAAGCTCCAAAACAACATATCTTTGCAGCACTTCAAGTGGGATCTACTCTAGACTCTAGTCGCTGAATGACTGCCATCGACGTCTATTATGGAAAATATATTATCTGCTTTGTCGACTTTAGCTTTTCGATCGGCGAGATGCGCCACAGACACGATGCATTTAGTGATAGGTGGTCGATCGCCCATGTACCCCAACTCAGTGGACTGGGACATTTCACGCTGTCAAATGTGCGCTTATATGTCATGTTGCTCGAAACCTCTCACTCTAGCTAGTAGCCCTACTCTAAACAATGTCAATACAGTTTCTTTCTAACGTGGCAGAGGCATGTATATACCTTACAGAAATCCACTCCCTTGCTCAGTATCTGTAAGTATCTAGAGTTGCGAGAGTAAGAGATCCATGTGATCATGGATGACCTATTTTCTAGCCTTGGGAGCTACGCCAAATCCTGGGTTAGACATCTTCTAGGCTTCTCGATACTTTTCTAGATCGCTTTCTGTAGTTACCCTTAACTCTTTCTCGCTGATATCCTAGACTCCAGTCTTTAGGAACATGGTTTGATCGACTAATTTGCGTATCTATATCTTCGTGTTTTGTGCAAGCTCAGATCTTACTGTGTAGGTCGGAACAGTGTACAGATATGACACGCGCTTGTACACGTCTTTCTAGTCTAAACACGAGGTCGTTCGGTGCGATTCTTACCACGTTACCTAAGAAGACTTAGTTGAAAATCTATAACCTGGTACAGACTCTTACCGTTTTCTTAAGCTATTTCCTGTATTGCCTATAGATATACGTACCTGACAATCTTTGCGCGTTCAGTGTATCAAATGTCTCTTAGCTAGACATTAGATTCGCTTACTAGTAATACGCATGCTAGACATTGAAGATAGCGGCTAATCTTAGGTTATGATATCGGGTTAGTGTATGAAGTAGAGGCTGTAAAGCTACCAGGTAATGCTATAGATAAGAAGCCATGTCCTCGTTTAACAGACACGTTGGGTTGTTTTTTTGCGAATATTTAGACTTACAGTTAGAAAAGCCTAGGCAACGAGCTCTAGTAGAGTGCGAATAGAAAGCTGATGCGTAGTGTAGAAGTCTACGAGCTTAAAATGTAAACGAAATAGAGAAGGAGTAACTACTCTAATAGCTTAGGATTACTTAGAGAAGGCGTATGCAATTAATACTAGAACGCATAGTATCTAATTTAGTACGACTTATGACCGCATGTCTACCAAGCAGCCGAACTAACTACCTTAAACTCTAACTCTAACTCTAACTGTAAATTTGAGTGTTAAGTAGTAAGTACTATAGCTTCTATATAAGGCTACAAGAAATATATAGTAAGCTCTAAGATGCAGTGCAGGAGGAAGGTATTAGCGAAACCTTGTCCTTAAAATTCTATCCAAGGTAGTATTTCTCGTTAAAAGCAAAGGCACAAGTATTAATATTAGAAGCATGAATGGTATATTAAAGACGTTAACATTAAGTTCAATCTATCTAATCTGAAGATAGGACAAATGATCACGATGTCAGCGTGGAATATATGAATACTTAGTAGTATGCCAAAAGAGTAGTTCGATGCATTCTTACGTTAAACCCGCAGCAGAACTATTGGCTAGAGGTACTTTCGACTCGTATATAGATGACTTCAACATTCCTTTAGGTTAAAGCCTAGGTAAGTCAGCGGAACATTCACTTGCACTTAAACCAATAACTCTCCTTCCGCAAGATCTATGTAATACTATAAAGACTGCATGCCTAAATAGATGGTATAGATTCCCATAGGCTGCTCTTCCTGTTACATCAACCTCACCTACGCTCGTGCGAGTCTTGAGCGGCGCAGCGCGCATGTTATCCATCGACCCAACATCCCAACCGCCAACCCTTCTTTCCAATCTCCTACCAACATGACGTGGTTACACACCCCTAGCGATCCAATTCTCCTATAGTGCCTTTAGGTCTCCCCTTCACATTTTAGGACACCATCTACCTCTGTCTCCGACCCAACAGTCTCCCATCCCATAAATGGCACGATCCGTACTTCTCCGGCACATTCACAGTCTGGACATCCATAGACCGGATTTACGGACAGCAAGGCTATAACAAGAAAGAAGGATTCGTGCTCGCACAGAGCGTGATGAATATGCTTGAAGCCACACTCTGCGTTGTTTACGTTTGTATTATTTGGACGTCGAGTACTTCGGGGGTTTGGAACGCATGTATCACCGGAAGTACGGGTGCGGGGGCCGTGCTGGTGGGCTTGAGTGCTGGGTATGTCACTGCGGTGAAGATAGCGCTTTATAGTACGTTAGATATGTTAAATGGTTGGAATGTAGTTGGTGACGTAGAACAGTCTTGAGAGAAGTCTTTTCGGAATTTAGGTATACCGGACATAATGAGTGGAAGCCGTTTCTAGTCACTTGGTGTGGCATGAAGTGCATAACCTGCTTTATTGAAAGCACTGTTAAATATCGAGATGGCTGATGAATGATGAATCCCTAGTCTACTTTACTCGATGTCATCTTCCTATATGATATGGACGTTTAATCGCAACATAGTAAAAGCTTTGGGATCGAACAAGACTAAAGCGTTGTAGACAATAAATGACAGGGATGCTAGACAACATGTAGTGGGGAAGGATCAAATTACGGTTATATCGGTAGGACTACACTAGATAGATTACTAATCAAACGAAAGCTACACATACAGTAGCTACCACCGTGACTTCTCAACTACAACAACACGCAATCACCAAATACCGATCCTTCGAAATGCTTGAGATTGCCTGTTTTAACGCCGAATCGGCAATTGCGGCTTCGAAAGCAGGCGCCGACCGCATCGAACTATGCGCTGATTACGCTGCCGGCGGCGTCACTCCACTCCCTTCCACTCTCCATCAGGTTCGCAAAGAGACCGCAACCCCCATCAACGTTATGATACGGCCTAGAGGAGGAGACTTTGTCTATTCAGACGAAGAGTTTGAGAGGATGAAGACAGACATCGACAGTTATAAGGGTTCAGCGAGTGGTTTCGTCTTCGGTATCCTGGATGAACGGAACCGAGTCGATATACAGCGAAATGGCGAGTTGGTGATGTTGGCTACACCATTACCATGCACTTTCCATCGAGCCTTCGATCAGACAATGAAAAAATCAGAAGCGGCAGAGCAACTTGTTGAGTGTGGCTTCAAGGCGATTCTGACGAGCGGAGGCCTGTTTGATGCTGTGGCTGGGGCTGATAAGGTTGGAGAGCTTCAAAAAGATTGGGGAAGCAAGATTACGATTATCTTAGGAGGAGGGGTGCGTTCTTCTAACATCTCCGTGCTGAGAGAGAAGACGCGTGTAGAGTGGTATCATTCTGCTGCCATTACAATGCCGGGCGAGACTGTCGATCCTGTAGAAGTGGAGAAGCTCACGACCCGGCTCAAGTAAACGGCACAAGGATTCAGTGTTCTCGTTAGGATTGGGCAGTGATGTCTGGAGGGTTTAGACGTTACTCATCATCCGCTAGACGTTATGAGGCGGGATGTAGCTAAGAAGTAAAAGGCCCGAGTAGTTTAACATTGTCAGGTCTATTGGGATATACGTGTATCCCACACCAGACATAACCGTCCTCTACCAAACATACACATAACCGTCACTCCGCAGGGTATATTTCCAAAAAAAAAAGTCATGTCTTCTGACTAACTCGTCAGTGATGTATTAACAGCATCTAAACCCGATAAACAACATATATCAGGGCCGAAAGTAACCCAAGAAATCTCGACGAGTCTGCTTGAACTTGATTAACAGCGGCAGCCTTAGAAGAAGAAGGGTCAGCGGAGGCCTGGGCACCAGTCGCCGTGCTGGTAAAGGTGATTGTCGAAGGCGGAATTGTTGTAGATCCACTAATCGTCTGTGCCTGGACAACACTCCCGCCTCTTGTGGTTGCCGAAATCGTCGTAGGAGCCGTAACAGTAGTCCCTGGCACTGTGGAAGTCACTACAACAACCGACCCTATCTCTGAGGCCGGTATAGCACTTCCCACTCCCGTGCTCGTCCACTGTGGAGGGATAGATAACGTCGATGTGTTTGGCTTCGCGGAAGAATCGTTCGCATAAATGTTCCCCGTCTCACCTCCGTCTTTAGAGTACTGTCCACTCAGTAGATTCGCTTTCGAACCGCCTGAAGTGAAGTCCCCGGTTGTCAGCGAACCGTACGAGCCGTCTGGAAATTGGTAGTTTGTAGTAAATTTGTCGTAGCACATGGGTATGTTGACATTTTGGACGTTGACGCAGTCTAGTGATTCTTGACAGCAAAAGGTCTCGGCTCGGGGAGTGAGTGGTTCGTCCAGCCAGCGTTTCCGGAAATGAATGTCCTTGACTGAAGCGAGGAGGTCGACATAGAGAGATTTCAGATCGGAGCCTACCGTTGGTGAAGTGGTGCCGGTTGCGCCCTGGGGAGTGCATGGGTTGCAGACATCGCGAGCGTCTACGACGCCGAGTGCCGTGGCCTGTATTGTGGTCGCGAGGAGACTGAGTATCCAAATCTTGGTCGACATGGTCTGAACGAGAGGAAGCGTAAGCAACAAGAGTTGCTTGTGCGAGGCTATGGAAGGCGGTTGGAGTTGTGCAGGGTAGACTCGAAAGGGAATGAGAAATTTTCGCAAGGCGACAAAAACAGAGAGGAGTACCTATCGCGACTCTCGGGCGCCAAACGACTTATCTAGCATAGCAATGCATGACAGCGGGAGAATATGGCATCCACGCGACCAGCATTAGACGATCACACTGGCCCCCCAACTGTCGTCCCGCGCAATATCAGGCGCCACAATCTAGCGTACCTTGTAAGGCCGGGCCATGGCATTTCTTGGTTGGTTGCAGTTTTCTCTGCGACAGCATGGCGCAGTGCAGGAGGAGATTTGCAGAGACCTCGAGGCGATGTGGCGATGCGACGATGCGACGGTGTGCTGCGGGGTTATATCCAAACCCATCATGGCCGACCGCTTGATAGGATTCCTGTTGGTTGATGTGTAACGGCTCGTATCGGTCGAGAAGCGGATTGCGACTAGATATCTTATGGTATCGCTAGATACTTGAGTCGTGGGGGGGTCACGGGGGTGAAAGACAGGACAGGCTCGGCGTGGACCGCAAGCCACTCACTCCACTTCACCGCCAACCGCCCCGTCCGAACCAACTCGCGACCATCACGCCGAGCGCCTCGGGCCGTTATTGGATAAACCCATGGCTTTTCAGGCACGAGCTATTATTGTTTTCCATCCTGTTGCATGCGATAGGGCTGCTGCCGGCACAGCGCATGCCGCTAGACGAGCACACTTGTGTATGTATGAGAAGCTTTACTGGAAGCGTACTTAGTGCATGTCAAAAGTCGTCGGAAGGCGAACCGGCTGGCTCGGTGACCGTTGGATATCTGCAGTGTACCTGCAGCGATTCACAAGTGCCGGATTCGAGTCGCATTGAGCCTAGTAGTGCTTTACATGTCCTGAACCGAAAGGCCAAAAACATAGAACTGGAGATATCTAACGTACTATACATGGCTCAGATAGGGCGAGGACTCATATGGCAGGACGGTGAATGTACGCTGACAGACTAATAATAGCTCCAATGGTCACTGGTCTCACCTCTGCTATTACCCCTTCCTCTCTAGGTTTCTTAGCTCAATACCATGCACCAATCCTTGACCATTGTTACGCCCCCTCCTCTTATTCCCACCTTCCTCCCACACCCGCTGCTCCACCCAAGTAATCGGCTGCAACACGAACGCACCCAGCAGACAGAAGAAGGTCGCCCAGAAATGCCACAGCCAGACCAGGATCCAGCCCGGCGGCATCACGAACTTGACGAACTCGTCGACCTGGTAGAGATCGTTTTGGCTGGCGATGTAGTACTTGTCGTTGCCGCGGTTGCGTCGTAATTTGAGGACCGATGTAAGAGTCACGGGCGCGCGATAGAAGGGGACTATCCAGATGCTGAAGACTTGGGAGATGTTCACGTAGAGGAGGAGGTTGGCTTCATCGTAGGCTGTTGAGCCTGTCAGCATCTTCCTCCCTCTTGCTATTTCCAAAGACGTACCAACTGAGTTTATGCTGAGTTCGATCTTTGGGCTCATGATCTTATACCACCGATATATAGCATGGATCAAGAAGCGAGAATGTTCCCATCTTCCTGTCCTGCAGAATGGATGTGTGAACTCGGCATCTACTGTGAAGTACGTATTGATTGTTTCACGTTGTATCGAGGGTGGTGACTGTGTGAGCAGGTGAATCACACCCGAGATCTCTTTTGCTATCGAAATGTCAGGGCTTGTCGAGGGAGAGATTCGGGTTTGAGCGATATACCTGGATCCTCCATAACTTCCAAGTATGGATGCCTCGTGGAGTATTTAGCAGGCTGTTTGAGAAGAGGCGATGTGGAGGGTGTGATGGTGACATGTCAACGTTGAAACGTTAAAGGCTTTCACATGCTCATTGGATTAATGACGTCATATTCCCTGCGCAGCCTCAGGAGCAGAATTGTAGCCTTCATCTAAACGGGCTCTGATTATGCCATGAAGATATCAGAATTGATGTAATTGGCTTTCATTTCTATCAAGTATGTATCCAGATTGAGCATCAACACTCGCAGTAATGGAATCTCAGAAACACCAGATGGCCTATACAAATCCAAAACTCCGTAATATACCCTTAGGATACCTTGCCTGTCACAGAATCCGATCGTTGTGATATAACAGCTATTGTGTTTATATTGGAACCCGAGTTCTTTTCTCTGCTGGAAGGACTCGAAGCTTTACCATGAGCTTGAGCTGCATGACTCGCGCACATTCACCTTATCGTCCGTAATGGAGTCCAACCGATCATACCAGTACACAGTAACAATAACTTAAGGCCTTGCTAATTTATACCACCAGGTCGGAGCAGCGAACTCTGTGGATTGGGCTCTCCAATCACTCTCTCTACATCCACTGGGTAGTAAGAACAGATGACGCGTCACTGCTCCGCGACGCGATAAGCAACTATTCGCGAACCTTTGAAACGTTGACATATCCTACAACGAGTTTCCTACGACAGTGCTTTACTTCCCAGTCAAACTTTTCCCTACATAGCCACTCACCATGGCCCGAATAGGCAGACTATTCGCCGCACTGGCATCTCTCCCACTATCTCTCGCAAATGCAAACTCGTTCCTACCATACCTAGCCTTCACCTCCCCCTCCCCTCACATCTTCCACACGCTCGCCACCCTCCTACAAGTCCGACCCCAAACCATTTTCCCAAACGGTCACACAATCGCATCCGTCACAATCCCACCATACACGTTACTCTACCACGGGCGTCACGACAACGACGCTGTATCAAGCCCAGAATGGCTGGCTTTCGACATCGACATGGCGTATTGGATCATGGGAAACATGCGCGACTCTCGTATGCTGACTTACAGGGTAATGAGAGAAGTCAAGGCCATGTATTTCGATGGCACGAGCGCGAGTCTCATGGGCGAAGGGACGTTCAGTCAGATGGTGTTCTTGTACAACGGGACGGATGGAGTCCCGAAGAGAGGGGGTTGGGGTCCACCACCTTCTCACCCCGACCGTCCAGGTGGACATGGTGGCGACCATGGCAAACCTCCACGGAAAGGGCATAAAGGGGGAGAGGAAGATGGCCACCCGCGTAGACCTCCGCCGAACTGGAATCCTCTAGAAGATGAATACTTCCGTGCGCGGGGTCTATGTCAGTGGATCAGTGAGAATGGGCTCGGGGGTCCGGGCTGGGGGTACGAAGGTATTGTGAGAATGAACGTGGGGTTTGAAATTATCTGGTGTGATTTCCATTCTCCATCTTTGAAGCTTGTTTCCAACCTCAATGTTTCTGCGCCTCGGTACCGAACTTCTCCAAAGACTCCGAATACCCAGCAGCAACTCCTCGGTTTCAACGACAGACCATTTGACGGAATCCAGTCGAGGCTAGGAATTGGAATTAGTCAAGATGAGGGCCCCCACGGCCCTTCTATGACTGATCCGAGCGAGCCTTTCAGGAACGGTTCCGGGTTTTTCTGGTTCAGTGCTGCGGCAAAGCGATACGCGGGGGATAACAGGATCCGCGTCGACCCTTCCGGGATCTTCTCGTTCTACGAGAACGGATTAAAAAATCAGACACACACGAGGATGGTCCAGGACATTGAGCGATTAGGTTTAGGTCCGAATGGGGAATGGCTTTCGAAACGTTCCTTAAGAGGCGGAAAGGGATTAGATGCATCGAGAGCAAGGACAAAAAGGGAGACAGAGATGCACAATCTACTAGCACGACGTCGACACCATCGACTAACCGCCGTAGATAGAAACGACGGAGCATTCATGCGCGAAGCGGTAGAGACAAGACTCAAGAGAAGTCTTTCAAGCGTCCACACCACTGGAAGAATTGACTGGCACAACATTGCATCATCAATCGTAACCCACTACAGTGTAGAACTCCTCGCCCTTCTTTATTACCTAGAACAAGTCCCTGCGTCCGACGCCCATCACTCCTCGTTCAATGAATGGATTACCCAGTCCCGACAATACACACATTGGTTCCTGCTCCCTTTTCTCGAGTACCCATCAGACCGTCCATACGCATCCGAATCCTTACACCGTCTCTTCGGTCTGGACTCATCTCTCGCGCAAAAGACGCTAGAACGCTGTGTCTCGCAATACGACAACGACGACGACGACGACAAAGCCTGGGGAGAAGAAGACACTATTTCCAGCACCGCTATTCACGACACACTCCACGGTCTCTGCAGCACCGTAGTAAAGATCGGTCTCGGTATCGAAGTTGCCTGGTTCCAGCATTTCGACTCCGAGATCGAGACATCATCACCTACCGTACATGTACATGCCGATCTGACCAGGAACGCAAGAGAATGGATCGAAGACATGGAAGAGCTGCTCGCATGGCTCGGCTGGGCCGAGCAATCTTCCCAATGCGAAAAACCCTGCGGGCCCGCCGAAATGTGCTATATGCCCATGTGGCCGGTGGGCGGATGGGGAAGGAGACGGCCGGGCGGGGAAACGGACCCGGAGTTTCTGTGGGAACCGGTTTGTGTGAGCATGGAGAAGTATCCGCCGGAGCAGTGGAGTGATCGGAATTGAAAGGGCACGAAGAAAGATGCAGACCACGGATCAAAAATGCTGGTTCAGCAAGCAGGTGCTCTCGACGAGGAATTATGATTTCTTTAAAGTATCTTCCTTATATCCAGGTTGAAAAACAACCATTTGCCCAGCCTCTATAATGCGTACTTGTTCCTCGCTCTTCGTACATATTGCTATTCTACGATGTTGCCTTCCCCTCATGCACCAAAGCCCTCTCCCTAGTATTGCTCACCTCCCACTCGAACTCCCTCAATGCCCTGAGCTCACTGCCAACAAACAAACCACCCATCAATCCTTCTAGGACACCCAGGCTCAGACCCAACGAGCTCAACAACATTAGAATGAAGGCCACGTAATTATGCGGTGACCACCACACGCCGACAAGACAGCCCACGCTAAGCAAGAGCTGGTAGCCAAAGTGACCCAAGCGTAATTTTCTCTGAATCCTTTCGCGGGCTTCGTATTTCTTGATAGTTGCGAGTATCTCGTCGTACGTTTCGATGGGAAGGTAGCGCTCTGGCAGTGCCGAAGGACCACTCTCGCTGTTTGAAGCGGGATCCTCAGCGGCACGTTCTACCGTAGCCTCCACGGAGAAGTGGTCACTCAAGGAGCAGTAGAGAGTGGGGTGTCTGGCGGTCATGCCCACATTCGCCTCTTTCAAAGTCCACTCTGCAGTGTGCTCGCCAGTGGCCGCATTGCGTCGCGTCCCGCTGCTGAAGAAGATGTAGTCTAGTCGTTTCGCATGTGGATCCTCCACCGTCGGTTCGATCTGAACGTTCTCGCCTTTGTTCAGACGCTGTGTATGGGCCTTGTTCCACCGCCACGTATTCAGCGCACTGTCGCAGGTCGCCCCGTTGCTCGTGAGGTTGAACTCTGCGTTCGGCATGGGCACATTTCTCAGTTGCTCCACCTTGTCCACTGCAGCGCCGACGGAAGAATCGGGGTGCAGAATCCGCCACACGTCACGGACGGGCGAGTGCGTTTCTATGATACGGTGGGCGAGCGAGAGCGGGATCATGTTGAAGTCTCCGAGGCCAATGACGACGTGGCCGCGCTCCGCAGCGCCGCGCATGAGCTTTGTTATCTCCCATGCCTGGGCTGTGCGGTGGCATATGTACGAGTCGTGCGGTTCGGCCTCGTAGGGCGCGTGGAGATGTGTGCAGAAGACTTCGGCAATGTCCCCGTTTCTCGGTCCCATCCGTATCCGCGCCTGTGCGACACCCTTTCCTACGAACCAATCGCCCCGGTAGAAGGCGGCCGGCCGGCCATTGAGCGGGTACCGCGTCATGTTGCTCTCCTCGATCGGCCATCGTGACAGAATCGCCAGGCCGCCCCCGAAGATGCCGCTGTGGTAGAACTTGCCATACGGGAGGAAGTGTTTGGTCTTCTCGCGGATGGCAAGGTAGTCCTGCTGCGTCCAGCACTCCTGGAGGCCGACAATGTCTGGGGCAGGCGTGGCGGCGGCGATCTGGTTCCCGATCTCGACGAGGCGCTCGTTGCGCAGTTTGGCGATGTACTTGAGGCCCCAGCAATTGAGGGAGAGGATTCGCAGGCTCGACGGCGGCCGTGCCGTGTCCGAGGCCATGGCGGTGTCGTGGTCCAGGAGGAAGCACCACAAGGCGCGGAGTGATGACGGAGGAGCCGAGCTACTAGCTAGCTAGCTCTCCCTTCACCGCCCGGCAGAATGCTATGTTTCTGGCCGCCCACCACATCAACTGCTCGATGCCCACCAGACATGGCTGACAGCGACCACTCCCCCAAACACAGCCGGGAAGATGGCGATGATGGCGGCGAAGATATCGACGGACCGCCGCGAAAACGCTCTGCGTCCCCGGAATACACACTGACGGAGCGGCCGCGCCCGCGACGATACAGCACCTACCGCGACCGGAGTCGCTCACGCTCGCGTTCGCCCCCGCCCAAGCCCACTGCACTGCACTATGTCCCGACAATGATCCTGCGCGGCCATAAGAAGGCTGTCTCGTCGGTCAAGTTCTCGCCCGACGGCAAGTGGATAGCCTCGTGCTCGGCCGACGCGACCATCAAGATCTGGGAGGCCTTCACGGGCCGGCTGGAACACACGCTCGAAGGCCACCTCGCTGGCATTTCCACCATCGCATGGTCGCCGGACAGCCGCATCCTTGCGTCGGGGTCGGACGACAAGTCCATCAGGCTGTGGGATGTGTCGACGGGACTTGCGCACCCGACGCCCTTCATCGGCCACCACAACTACGTGTACAGCATTGCCTTCTCGCCCAAGGGAAACATGTTGGTCAGCGGGTCGTATGACGAAGCTGTTTTCCTGTGGGATGTAAGGGCTGCGCGGGTCATGCGTTCTTTGCCTGCGCATTCGGATCCCGTCAGTAGCGTTGACTTTGTGCGCGACGGAACACTGAGCGTGAGCTGTTCTCACGACGGCCTGATTCGCATCTGGGATACCGCAACTGGCCAGTGCCTGCGCACTCTCGTCCACGAAGACAATGCCCCCGTCTCCTCCGTCATCTTCTCCCCGAACGGAAAATACGTGCTGGCCTGGACGCTCGACTCGTGCGTGCGTCTCTGGAACTACATCGAAGGCAAAGGGAAATGTGTGAAAACGTACCAGGGCCACAGCAACAAAGACTACAGTCTCTCCGGCGCCTTTGGGACCTACGGTGACAGTGAGCCGCCGCACCAGCACGCCTTCGTTGCATCGGGCAGCGAGAACGGGGATATCGTGATGTGGGACGTGAGCTCGAAGAACGTATTGCAGAGGATCGAGGGCGCGCATGTGGAGGCGGTGCTAAGCGTGGATGCGCATCCGACGGAGAAGCTGATCGTGAGTGGCGGGTTGGATAGGGCAGTGAGGGTGTGGAGGCATATGGCACCGCCGCCTAAACCGCCGACCGAGACGACGGAGACAGAGGCGGAGACTAATGGATACGATCCTGACGTCCTTCCCCCAAACCCGTTCGCGCATGATTGAGTTCGTCCGCCCTTCCCATGACCCAGCTTCGCTGCTGTGCTTTGCAAGATACCCATTACTTCAATTCCATGAATCCATTCAACTCTATTTTGCCATGCCCGCCAGTGGCGCATCACGGCCCTTGCCATAATGCCATAATGTGTATGCATACAGTATATGTACAGAATATTCCACCGCTTGCTTCAAAATGCTCTCAACATGGACAACACCGCCTTGTCGTTCCCCAGGAACGCCCCAAGTGTGCCGGTGATACTACTCGTACATTATCAACCCTTTCGTCTACTTCCTCCTTTGCATAACTTTTGTGCACATCTCAATCAGCCCGTTCTTCGCCTCGCTCTCGGGGAAGAAGGCTATCGACTGTATGGCTTTGTCGACGTAGTCTTGCGCGAGGGCGCGGGTCTGCTCTAGACCAGTGCTTTCCGAGACGATTTCGCGAGCCTGTCATTATCAACATCTGTAGCGCCTGAAAAGGGCAGCGTGCTTACCCTCTGTACATCGCCGTTCTCGGAAAACTTCCTCCCTACCAGCTTGCCCAAGCTCTTGTTGTCTTTCCATGCGAAAAGCAGCGGCGCTGTTGCAAGACCCAGCTCCAGATCCGCTCCAGCTGGCTTGCCTAGTTCCTCTCCGCTGATTGTGTAGTCCAGCATGTCGTCCACAAGCTGGAACGCGAGCCCTAGGTTCTTTCCGTATTGATACGAAGCTTCCACCACCTCTGGGCTGCTCCCACCCAGAATGGCCGCTGCTCTGCATGATTTTGAGATCAACGATGCCGATTTGAGGTATGTTTTTTGCAAATAGTACGTCAGCGTGTTTTCTGTCCAGACCGGATTGCGCTCGTCCGAGGCCGTGTTCTTGAGCTGCATGAACTCGCCCTCGACAAGATTCGCAATGACGGTAGCAAGCAGCTCCGTGACTTCGGGGTCCCGTAACCTCGCGAGCGCGACTGAAGCTCGTCCAAGCAGGAAATCTCCAGCCAGCACTGCCATCTTGTTTCCAAATTCGATGTTTGCCGAGGGAGCGGAGCGGCGCGATACCGAGTGGTCTATTACATCGTCATGGAGGAGAGAAGCCGTGTGGATCAGTTCGGTGATCTCAGCTAGCCGTCTCTGCGAGGGCAGGATATCTGAATCCTCGCTCCGATACGTCGCATCCGGGGCAATCGACGACGCCGTAGTGTAGGCCGTCGCATCTGGCGCTGAAGGGTTCTCATCGGCCAGCACACTCGGCTCCGTAAGTGGGCGATTGACACTGAACGGACTGATCTCCCTCTCGGTCTTCTCCGTCAGGGCTGTAGCTCTACTCATGAGGAGCACCAGCATCGGCCTCACATACTTGCCCTCGCTCTGCGTGTAGTACTTGGACACGGTATCTAGCGTAGGGTGCCCCGAGCCCAGCAATTGGCGTATGTTCTTCGTCAAGAACTTCATCTCTTTCGCGACGGTGCGGAACGGGTCCACCGATATGGGTGCATTCGGGTCGGGCGCGGGGGCATTGAAGATAGTCTGGGCAGCGGAAACGGCGGCGGCCCATGACGATTGCGAACGCCGGCGTGACGGGTGATAGAGGGCTGTGGATTTGGGAAGCTGTGCGAGGGGGATAGAGGGCGCTCGGCGTGCTGGTGGTGAACATCGCGCGAAGGCTGTCGCGAGCCGTGCGGTGCGGCTCGTCATCGGGACGGAGCTGCAGACTGGGGGCGGGGAGGCAATTGGGGGTTAGCGAAGAGGTGAGGGGGTGAGTGTCGGTCGATAGTTGCAACTGAGAAAGTTTTGGACGATAGAGAGGCCGAATCAACAGATGACGCTAGAGTCGCTAGTGGAGATGGGCGAGGGCATGCATCTAGACCTGACCTCACCTCACCTCACCTACACTTCACCTCCCTCGCCGACACGCCCACGTCCGAGATCGGTCGAGATGGTGCTTCTCACTATGACGCCTGTCATTGTGCGCGCGCTGGAAGCTGCCGCGGAAGCAGCGCCGGAAGACTTCGGGACCCTCCAGCTGCCCTCCGAGCCCTCGCTCGTGGAAGCCCAGGCCGGGAAGCCTATCGCCCACGGCCAGCTGATCGAACTCTCCCGGCTGCTCAAAAAGCATGCACTGCCGATATCCCTCGATGCCCTCCTCCGCGGCTCCGGCGTCTACATCGCTCCGCCGCCCCCCAAGCAGCCGCAGACGTCTGAGTACCGCGCGCTCATGGCCCGTCTGCGCGCCGAAGAGGAAGCCCGCGTCTACGAACGCATGACTAACCCCTCCGCCTCCGCCTTCTCCTCCACATCGCACCTGCCCAAGCCCGGGTCCTTCTCGCAGCGCTTCCCCGATGCCCCCTTCTCCGTCGGCACCGGCTCTCCCGCCACCGACGAGGACGAGCTCACCTACGAAGAAGTGCACCGACAAATCATCCTCATCATAAACGTCCTGGTCTCCGTCATCGCATGCGCAGTCTTCATATGGGTCGCAGCGCGCCACTGGAGTGCGCCGAAGCGTCTGGGACTCAGCATGGGCGGGAGCGGGGCAGTCGCCGTGGCCGAGGTCGTTGTGTACAGTGGTTATGTGAGGAAGATTGCCGAGGCGAAACGGAGGGAGAAGAAGAGGCCGGAGATCAAGCAGATTATGCAGAGTTGGGTGATTGAGGGCAGCGGGCATGTTCAGGAGAAAACTAGCACTGAGGACGGAGTGAGGTACAGAAAGGGCAAGCACCGCTGAGGAGTGCCGAGTTGTTTATACAGACACTATACAAATGGTCCGAGTAAGAAGTCCGCAGTAACCATGCCCAGGACGCCATAACCATGCAGTCTGGATGGAAGAATATCTACCGACCAACACACTAACCCGTAATTACTTCTTACGCCTTCCCGCAACACCACCCGCGAACCTGCCAAGGTTCGACAAGCTATTCCTTGGCTTGTGTCCCGGAGGAGGCGGCGGTCCCGTTGTCGGCTGCGACATCGGCCTGTTCAGCATCGCCGGCGGCCCTCTACCGAGCGGCGCACTCTTCGGCGGGCCCTCGGCGGGCCCCTTCTCCTGCGTAGGCCTCGGCCCATCCTCTTCGCCCATGCTAGCCAACCTCTGATTCTTCCGAGCCTTCTCCTGCGTGTTCTTGAACTTGTCGAGCAAATCACTCCATTTGACCCCGCCATCCTCGCGCGCCTTGAGCCGATTGGAACGATCGAATCCGGACGAAGCAGCCGGCTGTGTTGCACTGGGAGAAACCGTCTCTGAGCTCTTTTGCCTCAAGTGATTAAAGTTGGAGGTGGGAACGTACGTGCGAGGGGCAATGTGGAGGTAACCAATTGCGGAGACGCTGTTTAGGCGGTTCTTGAGCGCTGCGAAGGCTGAAGATTGGGGAAGGAGCATCAAGAGACCGTAGAGGCATTTGTAAAGATGGGGGTACTTCTCCGGCTCGAGGAGCTGCATGCGGAGGTCTTGATACATGTCAGTAGGTACTATGTGAATAGGAGCTGCATCTTACATGTAAAGACTGGTGACTCGAGAAGCTGGACGAGCTTGTCGATCTGAATGAGCATGTTGACTGTCATCTCAAGGTCGGCACTGCCTCGGTCAGCTAGAATCAAAAGCCCAACGCAGTGCACACGTACAATATTTGAAGCAGATGGTAGGCCTGCTCGTACGCTTGAGCCAAGAGGCACAGGGAAAATGTAGCGACTGCGTTGTGACACCATGATTTGAATAGGGATACAAAAAATGACTGTCCATCCTTGGAGTCGAGGTTCCTAAGCCGCCTTCTCAGGTCGGCTAGTTCTGGAGCGGTAATGAGGTTGTTATTGAGATTCTGAACCATTATGCTCGCGAACTCAACGTCCTACTACGGTCAGATACAGCCATGTACAAGATCGAATGCACGCACCTCGTCTTTCTCGAGACAGTCTGCCATGGTTCGGTATATACGCTCCGCGCTAAGGGTGACGCATAGCTGCCGGATTATGAGGTTTCCTCGGGTTTCAAGTAGCCGTCGGTCCGTACAGAACAATTTCAAGAGATTAACCATGAAAGAGGTAAAGTACGAATCATCGCTGTTCTTGGAGATCTGCGAAAGAAGTAAGAGGTCGCGGGTGACGACTGCTTCGGAGGGATCGGATAGAGTCTTGAGTAGTGCGGGAAATGTTCCATCTTCAACAGAGAGAATCTGATGCTCCATGATTAGCTGATTCCGCCGATACCCAAGCGTGGAGGCATACCTTTCCGGGGGCCATTCTATGGAGCATGATCAACCATGCGATGGCCGCCACGCGCGTCGCTTCGTGTTCGTTTAGAAATTGAAGGGTGAGAGCATTCACGGCTGCTTGATAGTCAAGCTCCGGAACCGGGCGCGGTGAAGAACCGCGTTCTTCGGCGGGGGCCGGTGTCGTTGTGTCCTTGCCTTCCACCGGCTTGATGTCGGTGCGATCTTGAATCACTGTCTTCAGCAATCGGCTTGACAAACTCGACTCCCGACGCTCAACCCCGGTCAATTCCTTACCCAGTGCCGAGAGTGAGTTTGGCAGCTGTATCTGGGTGCCTGCTGCCCCATTTGAGCGACGGCTATCTTCGGAGAGCGACATTATGTAGTCCATAAGCGATGCGTTGACCTTATTTGCTGCTTGACGAACAAGATCGGCATCGTGGGACATTCTCGGTAGTACATGGGTGAGAAGGCTTGGTACAAACGGCATGATGTCTTCGGGGCAGATCTCGAAGAGGTTGTCGATCCACCGGAGGGCTGTGAGCAGAATCTCGTGGTTTTCCTCCTCTACATGCTGTAAGCACAAGGTTGGCCAAAAATGGGTGTAACATACCTCTGTCCCCAAAAGGAGCGCCTAGGAAAGTCACCAGGATCTCCAGAATCTTTGGATGATCGACCTGCACATCTTGACCGGGCTTCCAGTCCCCGTCACCGCTGACCGACTTCTCATCATCCGCAACGATTGACCCGCTGTCTATGCTTGCATCGTCCTTCTCCTCCAGCGATTGGCGGTAGCCGTATCCAAAGCTGGCGGCCTCGCTGTCCTCTTCTATGCCGCTCTGGAGGCTAGACGTAGATCGCTTGAGGTTGTCGTCCGCGTGGCTCTTCTTGCTTTCTGCGATGCCGCTCTTTATCCTGGCAATCTTCCTGATCTCGTTGATGAAGCGATCCAAGGCCACCTGGGTCGCCGTGTATACGTCCTGGTTCTGGTCGCTGAGAAACTTCAAGAGCCCGCCGAGGAATCGCGGGAGGTAGGCAACGAGCTCGAGATCGGGTATCGAGTCCAGCAGCGTGATCCAGGCGACGAGGAAGGTGCGCGTGTAGGGATTTATGACGTTGATGCGCTCTTCCAGGAGGGGCAGGAAACGTCGGAGCGAGAAGGCCGTGGGGTGGTCTTGCGCAGACGGGTCGTCGCTATATGCACTCGCCGCGTCCTTTTCCCCCTTGAGCTCCGGCGAGTGCAGTATGGAGACGTAGGAGGCGGCAGACTCGGCCACGATGTCCTTGATCAGACGGTCAAGCAGCTCAGCGCCGTTCTTGACAGAGAGCTCCGAGTCGGCGGCAAGCTTGCAGAGCGCGTCGAAGACTTCGTTAAAATACAGCAGGATCTCGCCCTTGGCCACCTTGGCGATGTTGTACATGCTCTCGCAGGCATAGTAGCGCACGCGGGCATCCTGGTCCGAGAAGCAGGCCAGCACGGGGGGCACAATCTCCTCGAGGTAGCGGGCGACTTCCTGGCCCAGGGCGATGGAGGCGGCGGCCAGACCGATCAAGCCGCCGTTGCGCGCGTGCGGCTGGTGGACGGCGTAGGCATACTCATGGCAGAGCTGGTGCACGATCCGCTGGATGCGGTCGAAGTCGCGCGCGGCCAGCGATTCGCGGATCAGGCCCTCCAGCTCGAGGGCGCCGCTTTTGCGCTTGTCGTAGAACTTATCATTGAGCGCTTTCGTGATGTTGGCGTCCATGGTGGGTGTGGCCGCGCGGGGCGTGTTCTACATGGCCGGGCGGGGGAGGTGTTATTGACGGTAGACGGGTAGCGACGGCATTCACTGGGCGGCGGGCGCAGCGGGGGTGGTGAAGCAATAGATATCTACAGTGGAGGGCGGTGGACGTTGGTGGTGGTGAGGCCTGGAGCGCAGAGCGGCCAGGCGTGCTGCACGTCATCGTCATAGTACATGCCCCAGCCATGTCGTATTGAGACTACATGGCTAGCATGGGACCTAGCATATCTAATACCTATTTCGCCGGCGGAAGCGTGCTTGCTGAGCAGTCCGAAGTCATGACGCCCGCCACCGGCTTCCAGCACTGGGCTGTCGCTTTGTACGTATGGCCCGTCCAGGCCGGCCGCGGGGGCTGAAGCTGACCGTGGCAGCGTTGTCTGCAACTTCAATGTCGACGTAGGTAGGTAACGACGGCTGCCCACCGCCGCCAGAGCCCGCAGTGTTGATGTGTATGTGCCGTAGGACCTGAGGTGGAGATTGTATATCCGCCCGGGGTCGCCTTCTCGCCCTCAGACCTCAGCGCCATCTGTTTCAACAGCTTCCCCGAACAGCAGAACACGGAGACCGGCGGCGACCTCGCCTTCAACTTCACCATCCCCAACAACTCGCCAGACATCGGCCTGCGCTCTCCGCACGCCCCCTATGGCAGTCGCGACACCTTCTACGCTGCCTGCATCTTCCGCCAGGAGTTTGACCACACCATGAAGAGGAGCTTCAACCAGCGCACCCTGGTCCTGGTCACCCACCACAACTTCCTCTGCTTCTACGCCCGTCTCCTGCAGCAAATGACGGGCTCCGGCCAGATCAGCGACCCAAACACCCTCGAGGCCGCGCATTCGCAGATGCTCTCCTGGCAGCCCCCCGCTCTCGGACGACAGGAGCTCCCTTTCATGGGCTCCGTGCTGACCATGGACGTTGCTCCGCATTTTGCATTTCCCCTCCAGGGCCTGGCCGGCCCTACGCCATTGGTCTCGGACAAGCCTTCTTATATATACGCCTACGAGCCACTTGGATCGTGGGACACCATCATGTATTTCATGCCCTGTATTTCAGACCTCTACGTCCTGTTCGAGAAGCTGGTGCTCTGCGAAAGCATCGTCGTTGTTGCCAAGTCACCCCAGCTGGCGAGCGAAGCCGTGTCCTCTTTGGTAGACCTTGTGCGCCCGATACCGTTTGCGGGCGTGGTCAAGCCTTACATGACGATGCAGGCCGACTTTCGTTGCGTCGGCGTCGATGGCGGTGCCCCAAGACCATTTATCATTGGCATCACGAACCCGTTCCTTCTTAAACGCATCATCAGTGCCGTAGAACTCAACCATCGAACGCGCCCGCACATTCTCTACCTTCAGAATTTCGACAGCGTTCCTGCAAAACGCCATCACTCTGTCCACCACAAATCGACCCATAATGCGCTCTTGGACCTTCCTGGCGGTGGCATCGAGGCCCGTACGCCATCCAAACGCTTCGTTAAATCCGACCACGCCGTCGTGTCCCGCATAGAATCTCTTCTCAAGGCTGGCGACCAGACGCACGAGCTTGGGCCTTTGATCCGTCGCCACTTTGCAGAGCTTACGGCGCAGTTCCTCGCCCCCATCAATCGATATCTTGCCACAACAAATGCTCCCTCGCCGGGCGGCAAACAGCACTACGCAAGTTTTTCTATGCCCGACTTTATGCACGATCTCTCCAAACACGGCACAAGTATCAAGCCGCGAGGGCAGGGTCCCCTACTGAAACATCGTATTAGAGACGGTATGTACGAATCGTTTTGCCGGTCGGCCAATTTCTACTCGTGGTTGGACATGAAGATTTCTCTGGAGAAGGAAGCTAGTGCTGGTATGTTGGGTGTGGGTGGTACGTCGGCCACTGCAGACAGCTGAGCCCATTTGACAAAGTCTAGACAGACTTTCCGACTGAAAACTATAAAGGCTAGAGCGTGTCGGCTTCTACTTTGCGATTCAACATTCTAGTTTCACTTCACCGTCCCAATATGGGACAATGCCGCCGAGCTTTTGTTCTAGTCCAGCATCATTGGGTGCTGTGTACAGCAACCTTCAGGAAGGCACCTTTCGAGTCGGTGGTTCGTGTGCTGATATCATGATGAATACGACTACGAGATTGCGCAGATTACCTCAAAATCTGGCGTGGATGGCGTAGTAGTTGAGAAAGCAGGATCAAAACGGCTGAAGAACATACGGACCATACTAGGTGCATTTGCAACATTTTCTCATGACTCCCTGGCGAAGCTAGCTAGGATGGCCCAAAGTCAATCTTGTGATGATATGCTGTTGTCTTCCACTCAGCTTGATACATGTAGAACTATCTATGCTATCCTCTGCCAAGACTAGTCACGGTACAGAACATCGCGTCCATCATCTTCGTCTCAACAACCCCCAAACCCCGCCCACTACCTCTCTCATTCACGGCCACTCACACCTTTCCCTTTACGCCGCACTCCCCTCGCGTACCCTTAAATTACGACACAACAAGCTACTTGCGACTCCGCCTGCGCCGCTTCGCACTGCACGCCTAGCCACACGGATACATCACTAGGACCAAAGGCCGCCGGGCGTCGCTCGCCTTCCGCAGCCATGAGCAATCCCCCGTCGCAAGGGGCTGCACCGCCCCAACAGCAGCAGGGCATGCAGCTGCTCAAGACCGACGACATACCCAAGCTGCAGTGCCTAAATAATGATATGAAGCAGAAATACCGGCCTATAGTGCAGAACCTCTGGCAGATCATCCAGACGAAGCCGCAGGGCAGCGCAGAGTACACGCAGGCCCGGGCCAAGCTCCAGGACTGGTCGCAGAAGCTCATCGCACAGGAGAGGCAGCACCGGGCTAAGATTAAGCAACAACAGTCACAGAACCAAGGCCAGCCCGCGCAGCAGGGCCAGACTCAGCAGACTCCGCAGAGTCAACAGGGCCAGCAGGGCCAGCAGAGCCAGCCAGGCCAGCCTGCGCTTCAACAACCTCCCCAACAGGCGCCTTCCCAGCTGCAACCGCAACTGCAACCGCCGATGCAGCAGCCCGCGAATCCCGCACAGCAGCCCCGTCCGCCGCAGGCAAACCCGCAGCAGCCCACCGTCGACCCTGAAATCATCAAGCATGTCCAAGGCTTCAAGTTCTACCTGCCGGCGAACGGCCCGCTTATGGGCACCCCAGATGGCGATGCAAAAATCAAGGAGATGCGGAACAGCTACCTCATGGCGCTTAATCGGCAACAGAAGGCCACGCAGCGCATCAAGATGCTGAACAACATGGCGGAGCAGAAGCAGCAGGCTGGCCAAGAAGTCCCCCAGGAGCTGATCACCCAAAAGCAGAACATGGAGAAGGAGTACAACACTGCAAAGGAGTTCGTCGAGAACTTTAGGAGGAAGCAGGGTCAGAACAAGATCGAACAGGACCAGCGACGCTCCCAACAGCCGGGTCAGGCCCAACCGAATCAGCAACTTCCACCTACCGCACCACCTCAGCAACGCCAGCCGCCACAGCCCACGGTCAAAGAAGAGCCACAGATTAAAATCGAAGGAGGGCAAATGCAGCAGGCTCCCCTAGTGCAGCAACAACAACCACAGCAGCCACCGCCGCCGCCGCAGCCGCAGCCGCAGCCGCAACAGCAGCAGTTCGCCAGCATGCCAAGTGGTCCGCCTGCGCAACAGCCAGGCCCGGCGCCTTCACTTCCACAGCAGCAGCAGCAGCAGCGACCGCCGCTCAATCCCCACCAGCCCAACTCTATGCCGCAGCAAACCCAGAACCCCCAGTTCGTCCAACCCGGCCCGCCGCAGCCTCACCAGCAACAGCGACCGCCGCTCAACCCCCACCCGCCCAATTCTATGCCGCAGGTGCACCAGCAAAACCACGCACAATCCGCGACCCCGACCGCCTCGAACGTCCCGCCAGCGCCCCTCTCACACCAAGCCGCCGTAAGCGCGGCACAGAGATCGTACTCGAACCAAGAAGCGCAACGGACCACAACACCTATGCAAGGCGGCGCACAAGGAAACTTCCATACCCCGGGCAGTCGCGAGCGCGAGCAGCTCAACAACCCCAAGATGCCGATTCCCCGCAATCTCCCACCCATGCCAACGCAACCAGTCGGAATGGGTCAAGCGCGTCCGACCATGAGCGGCCCCACGAACGGTGCACCAGGTCCGATGGGACAGCCCGTTATCTCCAAGTTCCCGCCATTCCAGCTTGAAGGTGAGAATGACCGTGTGCTGAGCAAGCGCAAGCTCGACGAGCTCGTTCGCCAGGTCACGGGTGGCTCCGAGGAGGCCCTGACGCCGGAGGTCGAAGAGGTGAGTTTGACATGTCTATCCCATGTGCTTTGTCTAACTTTTCAGGCCGTCCTGCAACTCGCCGACGACTTTGTCGATACCGTCATTGGCAACGCCTGCAAATTGTCCAAGCTCCGTGAATCATCCCAGCTCGACGTGCGCGACATCCAGATGGTCCTGGAGCGCAATTACAACATCCGCATTCCCGGCTACGCGTCCGACGAAGTCCGCACCGTCCGTAGGCTTGTGCCAGCGCCAGGTTGGACACAAAAGATGAATGCAGTACAGGCGGCTAAAGTCATGGGTGGGAAGAATGATATTTAGACCTCTCTTCCAAAGCTTCTTCCAGTCGAGGGACCAGTTGCTTGGAATACGCGGCAGAATGATGCTACAGTAACTTAATTACATGACTAAGGTTGAGCTTTCATATGAAATGTGGGCGGGTGCTCACAATGCGGATACTATGGGTTTGGCGTTTGGTATCGGGTTGGACACTCTAGGTTTCCTATTCTGATATGCATCTCAGGAGTTGGACATTGCATGGATTCCCGGGAGAAGGAAGGATATTATCTAAGAGAATGCATTCCTCTTCCTGTTACAAGAAAGTTGGGAAAGAATTATGAATGAAATATGCTCTGTTGGATATAACAGAGGCAGTATTATTATGATTTGTTCTTCTTTTACATGCCACAAGGTTAACAGTGTCGTGTGTCGGGTTTCTGTGTCGTTGAAACACAGACTCGAGTAGCTCTGTAATACACTGTCACATATCAAGTGCTGAACCAACTGAGGTGTTGGTGGCCCATACGGTCTTTGAAATTGAAGCATTTGTGTAGGTTGTGTGATTGTTCATTACCGTTTGTAGCAATGAAACAGAACAACCGTATTTCAATGAACACTCCTTATCCTCGATCCACCTCTCGCCACCCATCATCCTCTTCCATCCTGCCTCACCCCCCTAAGAATATAATGAAATTCCGTTGCCCTCCCACCAAAAAAAAACCAACTTTGCCTTTAATGTTCTCACTGGTTCTTCCATTCCCTCCCCTGCCCAAAAACACAACAGCCTCAAGAACTTCCCGACAATGACCAAAAAAAAACCGAAACAAAACGAAAGTAACTCCCCCGCGTGGGCTCGAACCACGAACCTCCTGATTGCAATCTTAACAGTCAGACGCGCTAGCCAATTGCGCCACGGAGGATGTTGAAGTCCAGGTGAGCGAGAAATCGCCGCAACCCTTCTTTTCGATGCAGTTTTTGACGTTGAAACGGTACATATACTGTGGACTTTGTGACTAGGAACAGGTGGCAGAGTCGGCGGGAAGGGCTTGTGTCAGGGTGGGGACAATGGGTAAAGGTGGTTGGTGGAGATGGTACGGTTTCGGGATAAAGGTTAAGCGGGGTGGGTGGGTGGCCACCACCACCAAAAAAATCGGTTATCTAATGTAGAGGGTAGATAACGACAGGCATATTCAAGCACCATGGAAACTCGGAGGATAAAGAGAAGTTGGCACCAAGCCATTCACGGCAGATTTCGCTTCACAAACTCCACGTCACTTCTCCGTCGTCCGGTCCATCTACTCCTCGTTGATCTCGAACTTGGGATACACCTCTAGGATATCAGCGACAGTCGATCCATTGAATGCTAATTCAACCAATGGATGGAGCAGCTCATCCTTCATGTCGGCAGTATTATATTCCCGGCCGTCTGTGAAGCCCACCATATTCGGCTTTCCCCGTGTGCACGTTTCCCCAGCATCACAGGTATCTTCAGTGTTTCTTATTGCGGAAGGAAATGGTACCTCGCGCCCGGGAGAGTACTCCCACTACCTGCAAACCCCCCGGAAAGACCAAATCAGCGCCATCCATTCTTCGCACTCAAAGTGAGGTTGCGGAACGAGTCAAAGACTTGCCCGGAAGACAAATAGGCTGAGTCCCGGATGTGTCTTGCGATGCAACTAATTTACTACAGCCACAGCCTGAATAGCTTCCGATATTTAGTCTCTAGTCGAACGGTATAGAGACGAATTCGGCACTTCCTTCTACGGTGGTCGTCGTTGTAAATGCAGAAAACGTTTGGTTGAAGATTGGTGCATGAGATATACTCGCCACTGCATTCTCCGCCGCAGAGGCAGATGTCGATTGCAGAAGCTGCAGTGACGAGGCCGAGAAACATTCTAGGAACTTCATCTTGGATTGAACAGATAGGGGAGGATCGATTGCTTGTTGAAAGAAGATCGGCTTGAATAGGCAATTGAAAGATAGGAGTGTGATGCGATGAAGAAAGTACCAGAGACGACTACCTTTAGCTCACTTTATACATGCTCTTTTCCATCCAAGCTCTACGTTTCCGGGCGTCTTCTTGCAACGTTGAGTTGTACATACACTTACTCAAATCTTCTTAGAAGTCCATCTGACATTGCTATCCTTACAAAGGGGTATTCCCGCTAAGAGGGCGAGGTAAGCCATGCACGAAGCCCTGGGTACTCTATCCGAATCACGATATCACGATATGTTGTCTTTCTTGGACCGTGGGGATTGAGATTCCAAGTCGTTCGGGTCTGAAGGTGTAAACTTGGGGTTGCTTACATCGCGTACGCCCTCACCTTTTATGGATCGGATGCGGATGCACGCTTCTGAATCGCCTTGATTGTACCTTGATATAACTTTTTGGTATTGTAACTCCCATGCTTCGAAAGCCTACTCGGTATCGTTCAGAATGACAAAGCCATACGGATCACGATCGGCCTCGCTGACTATGACTTCAAAGTCATCCTCCGCCAAAGCTTCCTTTAGATGCTCATCTCCACTCTCATCAGTCCGTATCTTCGACCACTCCCTCACGACCGCGTTCTCCAATTGTTCTGCCAACACTTCGCTCAAAAATCCTCGTTCTGAGTTGCTGTGGAACAAGTTTATCACTACCTGGCCCTTCTCGATCGCTGCGAGTGCCTCGTGGTGGCTCATCTCGCCTGTGAAGATCAGGTCTACGTCGAGGTTCGAGAGGAGAGAGCCACCGGAGCCGGCGCATATGCCTACGGATGATATGGTGATGTCAGATACGGACGTGTTTTGTGGAATGGCTATTGGGAAGCCTTTGGGGTTGTTCAGGCCGCGGCCTATCCGGTCTAGCAACGTGTGTAGAGACTGCGGCTCTTTGAAATGGACTACACGGCCCATGCCTGCGCCTGGATGAGACTCGAGCTCCGGCGACTGCGGGACCACCGGCCGGCGGGTATGTGCAATGCCCGTCGATGCTGGAGACGACTGCTTCACCAGTCGCAACTGGGTCTGGCTTGGGTGGTGATTGAGCTTGAACATGGGCGGCCTCAAGCCCTGGTCCTTGTTCACGGAAGCGTTTTCTTCACTCTCGCCCCTGGGCCCCCCACTCCGTCCCTCAGCGTCCGCATCCGAGCTGCTGCGGTTGTAGCTCGTCTTCGTGCCCGTCACGATATCCGCCAGCCAGTCGCCCAGCCCTCCCGGCGCAGCATCGACGGCCGTGTGCGGACTGTACACGCTGATTCCATGGCTGGCCAGTCGCAGCAGCGTTTGTTGTTGCGTGTTGGCGAGGGTGAGTGCCTTGAGGCCCCGGAAGATGATGGGGTGGTAGGCTACTACGATGGAAGAGTTCAGCGAAATGGCCTCGTCGGCGACGGCTCGGGTGAGGTCAATGGTGAGGAGGACGTTGTTCGATTGGCGGCGAGAGGAGATAAATGGTGCTTCGAGAAGCAGGCCGGTGTTGTCCCACGAGCTGTCGGCGAGCGCTGGCGGGTACAGCTTCTTCATAGCACCCACCACCGCTCTCGAGAACGGGGCGCATGTTGTCGTCGTCGCGCTCATTGTAAGGGAGCGTCTCAGGGTCAGCAGAGACATCAGCCCGCCATCGCCCCGCTATCACATCCCGCATGTTTAAATGTTGTTGCTCGAGAACCGGTCATGTGACTGGTTATGTCATCACTGCCCGCCATCTTATCAGATCCACCGATAACGTTGGGAAAGGCATCACCGCCCAAATTGATGGACCCACGACACAAACTCTACAAACAGCTCGTCAACCCTACCGTTAATTCCGACATCACAATGAGTGCACAGGCAGCTTCGGGCGTGACGGCGGATGCCATCAGCGCGAAGTTGGTCGAGACATTGCAGGCTTCGCATGTGGAAATCGAGGACATGAGCGGTACGTACTACGTAGACATGCGACGAATGGGCAACTCTTTGATATTGCAGGCCGCTAACGGAAGGTCTCATGCAGGTGGATGTGGACAAATGTTCGAGGCCATCATTGTCTCTCCCCTGTTCTTGAAGAAGACGACACTGGCAAGGCATCGACTAGTCAACGCCGCGCTCAAGGAGGAGATTGCGGCGATACATGCGTGGACGCCAAAGTGCCACACGCCGGACGAGTGGGAAAAGAAGAAGCACCAGTGACCGGTACGATACCCAAACCACTTGACGCCATGGAGCCGACAATTCGAACTACAGACCAATCTCTCGCAAAATCACCTATCTACGACTATCGGCAATGCACTTATATTTTCCATGTCTCATGCTCGTGCTATCCGCTCTCGCTTGCATAACACCCACACGCGTCGATCTCGTCCGCTTTCGGCATTACGATCCCCGCAGTCGTTCGCTGCTAGGATCCATGTGTGTTTGGCTAAGAAGTGTTGGGACCGTCCAATAACGCGTACACACAGGCGAACGTCATTTTCTTTGTTGGGTGGTGGCATGGTGTGAGAGATCGAAGACGTACGTACAATAGAACGTACCCCGAAATGGGAAACGATCGAAGATCAAAGAGCTTCTTTTGGGTTAAGTGGGTCGATGTAGACTAACTTGGCGATGGATACCATGGTGGAGAGCTTTTGTCATCGTGAGATCAGTCCGATTGTTATCATTTGCCATTTCAGTGGGTCAAATCAGTCTTGACATGCAAGGGAACGAAACATCCATTTTTGATAGGCTACGGAAACCAAGTTATCTAAACTAATTCCTAGCACGCCTGTCGTGCTCCAGGGAGTGTATCGTTGGGTATCATACATCGTTCTGATCTGAGCACTTCATTTCAGAAAGGGACCGTTTGCGCCGACCAAGTTCCACTCTACCCACAATTAATTGGAACCCAAGAAACTTGAAACTGATGGTACATGTGAACGATGACGCGTCGTCCAAATCAATTGAACATTGACCGCATCGTTGACCGCATCTAGCCCCAGGTCCTGCTGGTCTGGAGACCGAGATCTAGGTGCTCGGCAATAGACGAAGCGAATTCTCGGTCCTCGTTCGAGCTGCTGGAGCGGCGTCGTCGCTGCTGTCGAATCTCATGCTCGGCATCCATGAGACGTCCTTGTATGTATTGACGATACTTTCCATCGGCACGGCAGGTGTCCGTGTTGAGGAGCTCGGTCAATGTACACTTGATCTCTTGGTTGACTTCGGCGAGCTTGTGCGCATCCTCGGCGTCCGTGATGCTGTAACGGTGGCCTGTCCCTGGCTGTGCTGGAATGGGGTTCGATGCCGTGGTTGTGTAGCTGGGATCGGGCGACCAGGGGTTTGTGAAGGTCGAACGGGAGTGTGTTGGCGACGAAGCCATTGAGCGGAATTCAGGAGATGGGTGTGCTGCTGAAACAAGGCCGGGTGTGTTGAGCGATAGTCGGCGACGGAGCATCTCCTTTTCGGATGATAGACTCAAGTACTTTTGCATGGAGTCGCTCTATCGACGGAGTTAGCCAAGTTGATACTACTGTGAGAAGGATGGTTGAGTCTTACACTATTGACTGAACATCCATTGGGGAACTCCATTGTTGGGCGGCGTAGTGGTCTTCTGGTTGACAAGAAACTGTGTGTATGTTGGTTGATGGCGGTGTAGCTATCGAGCTGAAGATGTGCTCTAGGCTGGCGTGCGGGGATTTATATTCAACAGCAGACTTCAAAGATAGCTAATGGCGCAGGGTCGCTTAGACTCCCAAGGAGACGTCCTAAGTCTAGACTGTTGGCGTTGTCGGTGATTCGTCGGACACACGCGGGGTTTGAGCGGAAAACCTGGGGTGGGCTGGTATCAGGCGGTGGTGTGGTGATGGTGTTGTGACACGATGGCCTGGCAGGATGCTGGCAGGATATTGTCGACGTACGTAGAGTGGACTATTCAAACGGAGCAGGCGGAAAGGATGAAGGATGTAAAAGGCAGCAGACGGTGCCAGGGGGCTTTTATGAGCGAAGCTCCATGGATGTGCATTCCGATGCGGCCATGACGTTCAACGTGGACCGTCCGCCAGAGAGGAAACAAGGCTGAATCCGGACAGTCGCACGGCTACACGGATGCCCCAAGTGGCCCAGCCTGAGACAAGCTTTTTCCGATTTGATTGGCAGATAGTGCTATATTGGTGATCCCACGCCCAGTGCTCTGTGTCAAACTCGCCAAGAGCACATCACGTCACTGGTACTTAAACACAAGTCCCGCCTCTGCTGCTGTACTTTGCGAAACGTAAGCCATCGACTCCAATCGGGTTTGGTTAAGACCGGTGAAGGATTCGGAATCGGGCGGCCAGTGGCATCGCGATCAAATGCTGACCCACGCGGCCTCTCGTTCCTGAAAATCTTGTACCATTGTGACAAGCGGCAGGACCCACCGACCCAGCCTATTTCTCTAATCTTGGGACTCCGTAGATAACAGCTTTTCCTTGCTGCAAATGTATTCCACGGTCCTGTGAGTAATCGATACCGTAGGAAACCCAACCTTCGCACTGACAGAGGTGATCGGTTTGATACTGCCCAACGGCACGATATATTCGCAGTCATTGCGACGTCATTCGCGGCCCCCCACGCCCATCACCAAGTCAGACCAAATCCTACCAGCTACGCATCACCACATATGAATCTTAAGCGAGTCTCACCCGTTGCTCGAACAGGAAACATGGCTACGTTTGAGATCAGCCCGATCGACGGGCGACTCGTACTTGCATTCGCCGCCACACCAGCATGCGGGAAAATAGAATCAGGTTTTTCCATATTATTATTATTATTGCGATGCCGACCGCTTGCAGAGGCTACGTGGGATGCTTCACTACCACCTATGTCTAGGCAAACACAAGATATCGGTCGTTGTTATATCGACGAGCCTCCGTCTATACATAGATTCTGGCCAGTAACGCTCCGGCTTAGGATCAGCGTGCGAACCTGGTCCGCAACGTCATCGACGGTTGCCAGCCTCTTCAACTTCGTGTTGTTCTTCGCCGCCTCCCTTTTGCTCTCGGGAAATCTCATCCTGGATAGCAAGTCAGCGCATATCACTGAATATGAGTTGATGTTCACTTACCCCCATTCGGTCAATAGCATGCCAGGACTGACACTATTCACCCTGATCTTCGGCGCAAGTATGACGGCCAGCCCCTTCGCAAGATGAATCTGCGCCGCCTTCGTAACCGCATACGGAAGACTCGACCCCGACGGCTTGACGCCGGCCACACTAGCAGTAGAAACAAAAGTGCCTTCGTTCTCCGCCAGCGCATCTTTCGCCGCATATGCGAGCCACAGATGTGTCTTCACATTCATGACAAAGCACTTGTCCCAGTCCTCTTCGTTCACGCCTTCGTCGATGTTCATAAAGTTCGACACACGTGTCCAGCCGGCGTTTGAAACCACGACGTCTAATCGGCCCATTGTTTTGAGCGTGTCTTTGACGAGCTTCTCGACGGCGGGCTTGGATGACACGTCGGCCTGAAGGAGGTGGAAGCGCGGGTTTGTTGGTGAGGAGTGTGTAGAGGGGATCTTGGAGAGTTCGTCGACGAGCTCCTGGGCGCGGGAGGCATTTGAGGAGTAATTGACGACCTGGACGGATTTAGTCAAGCCAGTATTCCACACTGCAAATGCGCGACTCCTCGATTCTACTGGGGAAATACTCACGACTCGAAAGTCTGGAGCAAGAACGCGGGCGACTTGAGCTCCAAGGCCAGCCGAAGACGCCGTGATAAGCGCAACTTTCTGGGCCATCTTGTCCACAATCTGTGCCCTCCTTGAGATTATACTGTCTATATTACTAGACGAGGACACGAATAATGTAGAGGAATGTAGTTCGTAGTAGGCCCGACAGCAATATCGCAGCGGAGACGGATATAATTCCGAAGGGAGGGGTAACGTTCCGCTCTCGGGAAGAAGGCTGGAGTACGGTGGGATCGTTCCGCGCCCCTGCAAACACGCCATCGCATCTCTGAACTATCTTTCAACGTCAATCCATCTACAACTAAGATCATGGTCCGCTTTTCTCTCGGGGACCGGCATGAGTTGTACCTCAGCCCCGACACGAGAAAACGACCGTTACGCGCTGGCGTTACGATAGGCGATCGGGGAAGCGCGTGGCGTAAGATGCAATTTCGAGGTTCAGGGTGAACTGAACACCCTCGGGGACCCTCTTTCCCCTCGTTCCCAACGCCAACACATCTTCATCATCACCGCTGTTGCTGGATAGAACAATAAGAGACGAATGAGTAAGGATACGGTTTAGAACGGTGAGATGCATGTTTATTGATATCTAGACTCTTCTACAACGCCCAAGTCCAAGAACATGAACCACCAGACCACACACTATTTCTCCCAAGCGCACGATAGTAGCGGCAACCCTCACCAAACGTAATTAATTAATGTGTACAATCGAAGTGTTGCAGTGGTATATACCCATGGAGAATGACCCAAAGACTCCAACATCGCAATGCAAGATCATGATGCAGAGACCCAGAAGTCATGACCCTTGAACCCAATTCCCATCCTCATACCCTCATCATCTTTAACGGCAAGAGGGCGACCAAATGCCGGGCATTGACGAACCGCTTACAAGAAAGCGGCGAGGGCACCGGCAACGGCGAGGAGAGAGAAGCCGGTCTTGCCAGCCGCACCGGGGAATTCGGGGGGAGAAGATGGGGAGGGAGTGGAGGTACCGGCCGGGGGAGCAGCAGAGGCCGTGGGGTAGAGCGGGACGGTAGCGTTGCCGGTGGGGTAGACGGGGGTCACGGGCTTGGAGGTCGGGACAACAGGAGTGTAGCCGGAGGGAACGGCGCTGCTGGGGACAGCGCTGCTGGGAACAACCGGGACGTAGGTCGGGGGGGAGACCGGCTTGGTGATGGTGCACGAGCAGTCAGAGATGGTGATGGTAGTCGCCTGGCTGACGGTGATGGTGCTGGACGGGCCAACGGGGATGGTGGTGGGACCCTGCAGTTCGTGTTAGTCGACATGTTCCCGAAGAGGAAGGTCTCGAGTCGGGTAACTTACATTGCAGACGGTGGTGTAGTCCTTGTAGTACACGGTCTCGTAGACGGGGGTGCTGTTGTAGGCGGGAACAGCGTGGGCACTGACGGCGGCCACGAAGGCAGCGAGGATGGCGAAGGACTTCATTTTGATTGTTGGGGTTGGTATATTAAGTACGTTGGTATTAAGACGTGGAGTTCGTGGAAACGAGTGGAAATGGTGTAAAAACCGGGGTATTAAGTATAGCGAGTGTGCGGTGAGGGAAGGAGGAAGAGCAGCAGGAATGGGAGCACTTTATATCCACAAAGTAGATGCCCCTGGATGTCAATTTTGTGGTTGCATCGTGTGCCAGCACTTCAGCGCCTTGGCTACGAGCGTGGCGTTCGTGGCCTGTCTATACGGGAAAGGAGGGCCGTGATAGAGCAATGGGGTGTTATGACAGGCCGGCTGTTAAACTGTTTATTGACCGATGCTGACACCTCCTATGAAAGAGGTTAAACAGAAGAGAAACGAAATTAAAACATCACCGGCCCCTGCCCGAACCCATGCAGCCTCAATAGTTTGGTACCACACCAGCCTTCTTTTGGAGTCCACAGCTCTGATAGTGTTGTTCACGCAGGTCCCTCATGCATAACCGCCGACTAACCCAAGTCGTATAGTACCTTATCATTCGACGCCGCATGCAAGAAGAGAGCGTTTGGGTCCATAACCATTATTCACTTGAACTCTGACGGGATATTCGGGGTCAACAAATAGGACCCAACCATTCCTCCCAGTAGCGATCGCCTGCAAAAGCATACATAGTGCCCCGAACTATTCGAGGATTTGCTACGTGGTATCATGTATGCTAGGCGACTTAGCAATTAGATACCGCCGAGGGTTCATGGGGGTCGAACAGCCGAATGGATAGATAGCGGAGACGTGAACTGTCAGCCGGTGCTGAGCGCGCTCTGTGCGCCAGATCCACCTCAGTACTGGTTCCTGCGTCTGGTCTGGACCACCGCTACCTTCTAGAGTCGTCGATAGGGCCGTTAGCCCCAAGGTCGTGTGGGGTGACACCTTTTCCGTGAGGATTACCGACTGGTCCGTCTACATAGCAGCTGTAATGATGTTGCCGCAACGCCTTTCGCCCGATGTCGCCAAGTAGCCGTGTACATGTCCGAATATGGCCTCTCACAGCGGTGGCTCGCTGCCATGCATGATAATTTCGCAACCTGAGAAGTTCAAAGCCTCGAATTTGCCAGTGCTGCGCCGTGGCTAATATTGATTTCATGCATGTAATGTGCTCGGCCTGGGCTCATAGATGGGTAGAAACAACGCGTCGCGCACGCGCTCTATTTCCGGTAGCCCAGCAACTCATACCAGTAGAGTTTCGACTGGTCGATGGCTGTTCCACTTGTGCTTGTAGATGGACTCGAGATGGGTTGTGAGGTGGGCTGGCTGTACCTTTAGGTCCAATTTGGCGCTAGCAAAACTCCACTTCTTCTATCCCAACGCCGCACCTAACGCGTACTCATATAGACCGTAGCTTTGTACTGTAAAGCCCTCGCAGCACATAGCAATGCCACCAAAAGGAAGGGGAGGCTTGGGATCTCCCAAAGGGTGGCCAGAAGGAGTTGTGTACCTGCACGCGCCGCACTATTCGAAGACGCTCACAGACGATGCAAACAAGGCCCTTAGATTCTCCAGCAAAGAACTTTTGAATACAGAACAAGTCTACAAAACTAAAGGACCATACGCAAATGTCAAAGTCACCCCAATATCTAGTCCCTCGCATCCTGCCAATGGACAATACGGGCTCTACGCCACCCAACATCTCGCTCCAGATACATTCGTCCTTCCTTATCTAGGCTACGTGCACGACCCGACAGACCTGGATGAGAAATCCGACTACGACCTTTCCCTCGATCGCGACCATAGCATCGGGGTAGACGCATCAAAGATGGGCAACGAGGCAAGATTCATCAATGACTACCGAGGGGTGTCTACATGTCCGAACGCCGAGTTTCGGGACATTCTAGTCGACGTTGGAAATGGCAATGTGGAAAAGAGAATGGGTGTGTTTGTTCTCAATGCTGGAAAGAGCGGTAAGAGAGCAAAGGGCGTCGCGAAGGGGGAGGAATTACTCGTGAGCTATGGCAAGGGGTTCTGGAACGAGCGACTCGGAACGGATGATTAGTGACCATAGGCGCTGTGCAAGTTAAAAGGCTCGGCGACTATTGGAGTAGGTACTACTATTCGCTTACGGTGTGCAATTTCCGTAGATTCTATTCTATACGTGGGCGAGGAAATGAAGTAAACCAGACCCCGGCCGTTATTCTAAGCTGATCGAATCAAGCGTTGGCTTACAAAACTCTCCTGCTTTTACCTCGTCCTCGCTCGCTTCTTTCAGTGTCTGTAAAGCTCCCCTCAGAGAGGGGAACTCGAGTGTTGATTTCGCGGGCTCAACCTCTTGCCACAACACTGAGAGTTGAATCCCAGGAATTGATTCGCTGTCGAGGACATCGCCGTTTGCCTGAAGTCTGATCAGCACTTTCTCTCGAAGATATTGTGAGAGGACAGTTGAACGCACCTGAACAATTTTCCACCTCAGATTGCCCGTCAGATAATCATCGACAAACGCCTCCTCCATATTTGGCAAATCCAAGATGCGCACTCTAGCTTCCAGGGCAGCAGTGAGTGGCACTACAGTATTGATCTCATTCCCACCCTGCACACTAGCTGCCAGCACACTAGTCACCCCTATGAAGCCCTGCTCATCAACCCAATCGACCGCATCCCCCGTGACCGGTTCCCCGAAGAAAAAGTAAAACTTCAAGCTCCCGTCAAAGCTAACTTCGTGCAATCGAATATTCACAGTGTACTGGCGACGACTGGCAAAAGTCGATGCGCCGGAGATGCTAATGGAACGCTTATGAGAAGATTGGGGGGATGCATAGACGGACAAAGGGTCAGAGAACATGGGCCGGGCGCTGGTTCCGTAGAGTGCGTTTACGCGTGATACGATGGTGTCGGTGTCGGTGAGATTCTGGACTGCGAGATATGTGTAGCCGAAAGTTTGCCAGTGGCGGACGGAATCGGAGGTCCAGAAGTCCCCTGTATCGGAGCTGTGGAAGGGTTTGAGCGCTGTTGGAGACGAGTCAGTGGGAGGGAGGAAGTATATAAGATGCTGCTGGTCCAACTCACATGTTTGGCCATCCACTACAGTCTGTGCTGGGATAGCGAAGGATGCATCTCGGTTCGTAAAGTTGATTTGCCAGCTATCGCGATTCTGTGCGTAGATTCAAGTCAGTATACAACGTGAGCAAAACCACGAAGAATGACTAAACTTACCACTTCCTGCCAAATCGCGATCAATCGATCGACATTCCTACCACACATCAGCACTCACTCCATTCTCTTCTCTCTCCTAAAGTATCAAAAACTCACGCATGGTGAAACCAAAACGCTGGATCAAAGGCCGAATACTGCAGCCAAAGCATGTGTCCTAAGCTTCGGTTCAGTATAGGTTCCACATGCATTTCAAACACTGGCATTTCTTACCATCCCCGCCCACAGTATCATGAATTATCCCATGGATACTCTCCAAACTATCCCCAGGCTGATATTTATTGCTCATACTCATATAGTCCTTCGTCATAGCCAGCAAGTTATACACCCGGTTCTGCATACTCTGCCGATTCCTATCTAGAGTATTCGCTACTAGCCCATTCTGGCTGATGGCGCCAGTCTGTCGTGTTGTAGGATGTCGGTATGTTTGGGAAAATGCTTTCCATCGTTGGTCGCCTTCGTCAGGCCATTCGGGTGTAGGGTGGAAATGGTAGGAGGCAAGGGGATTAGTGATCTCGGAAGGGCCGCTAGGGAGTGTGATGGGAATGGTAGGACGTTGAATGGACCAGGGCATGGAACCTTCGTTGGCAGGCGGAACGGCAGCCCAGTCCCAGTAGGGGAGGCGAAGAGAGGTGAGAGCGGCCATGTGGGTGTCTTTGAATGTTCCGTTTGGCCATTCTAAAATCACTTGCCGAGCGTTCAGGTAGAGGACTTCCTATGGTGTGTTAAGGATAGCCTTTCTAATGATAATAAATGCATACCTCAAACAGAGCGAGATATGGGCGATGCCATGTCGGAAACATAGTGTTTCCATGTTGACAGTACCCGTTATGCTGACTTTTTTCATCCGGATCGCCCTCAACACCATCCCAAGCAACCCAGGGGCGACCATGTATCCCTAACACATATCATGTTAGCTATCACTTTCTCCATACATATACAGGCATTTGAAAAGTCTCGCGATACTTATACGGAGCTTAGCCTAGCAAGACCGTCGCACACAACATCGAAGTGACACACACGTCTCCCGCAAGAAGTGAATAGGCTGTCACACAGGAAAGGGAGAGAGAGAGAAATAAAAGGCCAACGTACCAGCAATCTGGAAATACGAAAGCTTATCCTCCTGGCTGACGTTCTGAAATCGTTGTAGTCCCAACAGGAAGACATTCCACTGCACCGTATTCTTTTCTAATTGGCGAATCTCAAGCCTGGGGTATACTGTGGTGTCATTTGGGTCCCCTAGGCCGGCAATACCTAGCACAGAGAAGATGCCGCCCTGTTGGTTTCCATCGAGGCTGGGGAACTCGCGTTTTCGGAGGGGACTGCTGGTAACGAAGGTGATTGTTACCACGAGCACGAACGTGAGCAGGAGAGCGCGGGAGGGAAAGGTTGGTGCCATTGAGGATTTCGGCATGTGTTTTGAAGGTATTGGACTTGGGGTATTTGACTCTGTGAAGTTATAACCAGGATAGGGCGAAAATGAGAGAAGGCATACAAGTGGGAGGTAGCGACAGAACGCTGACAAAACAAGCAAACGGAAGAAATTACACCAGACGAAGATGATAACGTCGCAATATATCTCTCCCAAATGCAATAGCTGTAACAACCGACATCTGAACGGCTACTCGCAGTGTACAAGGGCAGTGCAGCACATACTCACGGCATGCTGCAGATGCATGCACTATAGCGCCATCAGCATCTTTCCTCCTGTTAGAAGTCCTGTTCACCGTCTAGGCCAGACGATCCATTTTTTGTTTGACATACATCATACCCATTGTGGTAAACTGTGATAGTGCGAGAGCGCGCCTGTGTCAGACACTTGAACATGTCTCCGTTATGGAGCCCCTATATTTAGGTCTCGAAGTCTATACTTCTTTTCTAGCAAACGTGACCAGTGACTTTCAGATCGTCAGCAGCTAGTAACATCGAACCGAAGCTTCGTGGCATACATGCGAGGCCCTCGAGACCATACTGCTGTGCATCTTGAGTAATTCGTGGGTCGTTCTACCACATGTTCTCCAAGTTGCACAGCACGGGGAACGGAAATAAGAAATGGGTATATTGGCTTTGATGCCAGGCTTGCGAGTTACATGACATGGAAGTAGAAGGAGGAGAACGTTGTATGAGGTTGATAGACTTGATAGTGTAACGGTACAAACATTAGCAGCTATTGGTTGAAGTCATCCTTTTCCTTATCGGGCAGGTTGCAAATTCAAGTTCCCGCCTGTCCCTCCCATGCTTTATTTTTACCGTGTAAAAATGATTGATTGATATGACAAGCGCGTGGATTTCTACGTTCGTCATCGTATTCAGAGTCGTTTCACAGCGCGCTTAGAGATGGTACAGATTGCGAAACAGACGAGGTTGCAAGACATAGACGTCTAGAGGAAGGGGATGCAACCTTGTATGCAGTGGCACAGACAAACATGCGTGTACGCGAGCCCTTTGCTTCGGTGGACACGCGGTAAGACGGGAAGCAAGGGATGAACGAAAAGGGATTTGGAACAGAAACAACGAACAACGAATACTGTTCCGAAGTCGATAGCAAATAGATGACAATGTGTGGGCTTGCCCCGTTCTCACTACATACCAAAACGCCGATTGTAATTTCTCCAAGGGCCTAGGATACCCTCAAACGCCTTCCTTCAAAGCCTCGGGCCACGATTGGGGTTTGATGAAGAACTAGGTCCAGATGTATCCTATGCATCGTTCCCCATGCCATGGAAAGCATCACCAAAGGCTGAATCATCAACTAAATCGAGGCCCATAGTATCGTCGCCCGGGAAGTCTGCAAGTGCGTCTCCAGCAGAGTCCAAGTTGTCGAAGCTGCCAAAGTCCGCCCCACTGAACATATCTCCCGGTTCTTGGCCCACACCCGAGGTAGTCAGGGCGTTTGCGTCTGACGGGGTGTTCGTGGTAGGAGGCTGTGTGTTAGAACCAGGTTGCGCGGTGCCATGATTCTGTCCTTCTACTATAACCCAGTCGGCTTCACCACTTTTGTCACCCGCATTGGTCATGCCAGACATTTCCACGTCCAAGTCGAGCAAATCATTCCCATCATTAGCAGCCTCTAGGTTTGCAGCTTGTTCATCAAACGATGAGGTCTGTGCTACGTCACCGGAAGGTACGCTGGGTGTTGCGACAGCTGATTGTGATTGACTCTGTGGTTGAGACAAGGCGGGAACTGACAGATTTCCTGCCGGAGTCCCCGTAAGGGAGCCGGTTCCAAACTGGTCTAACAGGCTCGCGGCGGTGTTCTCGCCTTCAAGCGCCCCCTCGTTCGATCCATTGTTCGAGGCGGAAGGCGTAGTCCTGTTGCCGTTGGTCTGCATCTTCTGTGGTTGAGGTTGCTGGGGCTCCGTAAACCCTCCCTTTTCCACGCAGAGCACAAGCTTTTTAGAACCAAACTCTACACCGAGTGACTTCTCCAGGTCAGTCACAACTGTGTCCGCCGGGTCCGCGTCTTCCCTGTCAGCCTCGGATACAGAAGGCGCATAATACGAATCTCGCAACCGGCGCTCAGCTTTGATGTATGTTCGCGACTTCTTGAGGGCGGCCACCTTCTTAGCATGGGCAATTTTCATCTTCTCAATCTCGACCTCCTCTTTCGAAAGATAAGTCGACACGCGTGTTTCGAACTCTTTGAGTTGCTCTGGCTGTAGCTTCTCGTAGTTCTTGACCTTGTTCTTGTAATCGGGGTTAGTCTCTCCGTTGATGTCGATTGGAGCATCGCCTGCAGGAGCGTCCAGTATATCTGCAGTGAGTGGAGCCAGCTCGCCCATCAGGCCAAACCCAAGGTCAATGGGCATGATTTTCCCAATGGTATGGGGAGAGGAGAAGATCTCTTCCATCCACTCATGATGCTGCTTGTATCTCGAGAGGCTGATTTCCCGCGGCGTCATGAAGTCAAACGAGTCCTGCATGGTGTTTTCCTCTTCATCCAAGGCATCGACTGGCATAGCGTTGCCTGCGACGGTCGGACGAACCTGTTGCTGCTGCGGAGGGCCACGCTGGCGCTTAGCCGGGGGCTGGCCGATGGGACCGTTGGCATACGGCTGCTGTGGCCTTTGCATTGGGTTGTAGTAAGCTTGCTGGCCGCGGGGGGGAGGCTGCGTGAACTCCACCTTGGGCCAGTTCTGGGAGTCGTAGAGCATAAACTCCTTGCGCACCAGCTGGCCTGCATTCTGGAGTTGGGCGCGCGTCTGTAGCTGGGCATGTGCCTCTCTGGATATCGGGATCTGGCTGGCAGGTATCCTGTTGGCAGCGTCCGACATGGTGTAGTGTACGAGCCAGAGATTGGGATCGAACGCGCCCGGTCCGTTGGCGACTCTGTAGCGATAGCGCGCATGGGTCGCCATTGGTTCGTGGGGGTATTGGTAGCCGCATTTGTGGACGAGCACTTGGAGTTGCTGCGGGCTGTCAGTGCTGCGGCGCAACCGGTGCAGAAGAACATACGAAGCCCTTGACGGGGATATCGAAGACGGCTTCCGCATCACCCCATATCAGACCATCCGACGCAAAATGGGTGCCCATGCGCGGGGCCTGCCAGGTCAGTAGCACGGTGCCATCGACAGGCGGTGCTTGCAGGAAGGTCCAGGCGACGGCGGCGGCATCCTTGACGATGGCTGGGCCTTTGAGCAGGTAGTCGAGCGCATGTGTTGGCTGAATCGACGCGACCGTGGGGAATCTGTACGAGGAGATCAGATGGACGTGCGGCAGCTGTGGGCCTGGTTAGAGTGCATTTCGAAGCTGTTGGAGTCGCGACACTCACCAACTGCACAGGCACCTGCGCGCTGGGGTCTGCCGCATTGTAGGCCTGGTTCATGTACATGGTGGCTGGGTCCGCGGCGATAGGGTGCCGTTGTTGTGGGGGGAGGGGGGTGAGCCGATGAGGAGCGGGCGCGCGCGTTCTCGGGGGTGCTGCAGAGGTGCTCTTGCGGTCGCGTTGAGCGCGAGGGCTGCCAAGACTGTACATCACGTGACCGGCATTGTCGATGTCAGCACATGTGCACCATCTCAGCACTTCAATACATGTAGGCACTTTAGGTTGCAATTCGAGTCAAGCAATTAAGACCGACATTGCGTCTGTCCAGAGCCATGTTCAGGCAATCCATTCATCTAACTCCCTGCATCCAAGCAGGCATATTACACGCCATTCACCAAACCCGACGGCCGTGCTGCTTCAAACATGCTCCCATGCATTCTCATGCATTCTCATGTATTCCATCTGGCCCAATCATAGCACGCAACATCAAGTTTGCAGGGCCCCCGGCGCGGACTCCAATGTACCCCATAGTACTTGAATCGCTTCAACCCAGGATCCTCGGTCCGCTGTGCTTGCCCTTCTTGTGGACACCGTTCGCGGCAGAGAAAGGCACTACACCGGGCATGGGGGGAGGACCGCCAGCTTTCTTGTCCTTGTTCTTGTTGCTGTTGTTCCGGTTGTTCCTCCCGTGCCTCCTGTCGTCCCGTCTAGCCACGGGCTGCACTTCCGACGTCGCCCGCTTGACCAGCACAGGGTGGCTGCCGATGTACTTGCCATTCATCTCCTTCGCGGCGCGGAAGTAGTCGTCGGTGTCGGAGAAGCTGACAAAGCCGTAGCTCTTGCTCTTTGTCGACCGCTTGTCGCGCACAACACGCGCCTTGACCACAGACGAGTACTTGGAGAAAGCCTTCAGGAGCGAATCGTCCGTCACTTCACCGGCGAGGTTGCCGACGAACAGGCGCGGATGCTGCGGGTTCCATTCCAGCAGCGAAGGGTCCTCCCACGACCTGCCCCCGGCCTCGCGGACGACTGTCTTCTGCTTCTCTTCTCCCGCAGCCCCGGCGGGTCTGTCGTGGTGTGCGGCCACGTCGGGGCGAGAGGCGACGGGCGCAGTCCCGGGCTTCCGCGCGGGCTCGTCGCGAGTGTATGCGCTGTTCCACTCGGCAATGCGGGCCTCTTCCTCAGGGTCGTAGTTGCTAGGCAGTCCGCTGGGCAGTCCGCCAGACAGCCCGCCGTTCAGTGCGGCGGGAGCTGCGTACGCTGCCGCCGGAGTCGCAGTGCCATAGGCTTGATACGGATTGTAGTAAGCATTGCTGGACGGGTAAGCTGTGGGTTGGTACGGGGCGCTCACAGTCGGCTGAGAGTACATGGACGGGGGTGCAGCGACCTGGTGCGGCGCATGAGCTGCCACCGATCGCGGGGTGAAGCCGCCAAAGGCAGATGTGTTGGCACCACCGCCGCCAACATATGCCCGGGCGCCCGCGTTGCGCGAAGACGGCGCAGAGAAGGACGAGGGCGGCGGGCGGGCGGGCAGCGAGGGGTGCGGCGGGTAGTTGTCCTTGTAGTTCATACTTGCGTTGTGTGTGTGTGTCTCGTACGGGCTGGGTTGAATGTAGGACTGTTGTCGGGGTGTCACTCTTTCTCTTTCTCTTTCTCTTCCTCTCTCTTTCTCTCTTGCTAGCAGGCGGCTGTCTGGGTTAGTCCGGGTTAGTCAAGCGTGGGTATGTGGGTAGTGGTCAAGGGAAGGAAGGGTGCTCGTACTTTTTACCTGTGTCTCTCTGGCTATCGATCTAGCAGGGTACCTGGCTGGTGGGTAAATTGACGCTGGGCAGGCGGGCCGACGAGCAGATGCCGGTGGTGCGTGGAGGGAGGTCGCGACAACTTGTTGGGCACTGCGCGGCTTGGCGTCGGAGGAACTGCGGCACGTGACGCTTCAGCCTTACCGTGCGGGCCTATGACGGACACAGGCGCGAGGGGGAGGGGCACGGCACCACCGGCGAAGCAAAGTTTTCGCGCACCATGACCTCACAGAGCGAGCGTGCTGGCTGAAGGCAGTATCTGGTGATGATGATTGTTTGATAATCAAGGCCGCGGCCGGACTTCTGTAGATACAGATGTAGGGATCTCATCTATTCACGGCATGCGCTGCGTCCTCTCATTGCTCACGCCGCCCACTGGCTGTCCCGACTGCCCCGCCCACCCACGCCGCTGCTTGCATCCACCTACTCCCAAACTTGTCCGGTCAGAGACGCTGCGAAAGTACTTTATCTGCTGAACCCCCCACCCGTCCCTCTTCACTCCCGCTCCCTCCCCCATCCACTCTGCACTCTGAGCTCCCGTCCCCTCCCCCTCAATTGCACTCCCTTCCCAGACCCTTTGCACCCGTCTGCTGCCCACTGCACCCGCCGCCATCATGACTGAAGCTGTCGGCGACTTCGGCCTCATCGGCCTGGCTGTGAGTATCCGCCCCGCCCGCCGACCTCTGCCTAGACAGCTGCTCACACCGCGCAGGTCATGGGCCAGAACTTGATCCTCAATGCGTAAGCCATTGTCCCTGTCCCCTCTGCAGACCGTCTGGATAAGCACAGCTAACGGACCCAGCGCCGACCATGGCTTCACTGTACGCCCCCTCTCCCACGCCTGCCACTGCCAGGCCACTCACTGACGCGCTGCAGGTCGTAGCTTTCAACCGCACGTAAGGCCTGTCCGGCGCCGCACTCGTGGAATCTTGCTTACAAGCGCAGGGTGGCCAAGGTCGACCGCTTCCTCAACGATGGTACCGCCGACCCCCCCACTGACCAGCGGGAGCGCGCGAGAAGCTAACGCACTGCAGAGGCCAAGGGCAAGTCCATTGTCGGCGCCCACTCGATCAAGGAGTTCGTGCAGAAGCTCAAGAAGCCCCGCCGCATGATGATGCTCGTCATGGCCGGCAAGCCCGTCGACGACTTCATCGAGCTCCTCCTCACCGAGGGCGGTGCCGAAGAGGGCGACATCATCATCGACGGCGGCAACTCTCACTACCCCGACACGAACCGCCGCACAAAGTACCTCGCCGCAAAGGGCATCCGCTATGTCGGTTCCGGTGTATCCGGAGGAGAGGAGGGCGCCCGGTACGGCCCCTCCATCATGCCTGGTGGCAACGAGGAGGCGTGGCCCTACATCAAGGACGTCCTCCAGTCCATTTCCGCCAAGTCCGACGGCGAGGCCTGCTGCCAGTGGGTTGGTGACGAGGGTGCCGGCCACTACGTCAAGATGGTGCACAACGGTATCGAGTACGGTGACATGCAGTTGATCTGCGAGGTAAGTCGAGCCACTAGGAACCAGGCAACGCGACTCACTTTTTGCAGGCGTACGACATCATGAAGCGCGGTCTGGGACTCAAGAACAAGGAGATTGGTGACATTCTCGCCGAGTGGAACAAGGGCGTGCTCGACTCCTTCCTCATCGAGATCACCCGCGACATCATGTACAAGAACGACGACAAGGACGGAACCCCGATCGTGGAGAAGATCCTCGACTCTGCCGGCCAGAAGGGTACCGGAAAGTGGACCGCCATCAACGCTCTGGATCTCGGCATGCCCGTCACCCTGATCGGAGAGTCCGTTTTTGCCCGCTGCTTGTCCTCGCTCAAATCCGAGCGTGGCCGTGCCGCGCAGGTGCTCGACGGTCCCAGCCCCAGCTTCGACGGCGACAAGAAGCAGTTCATCGACAATCTCGAGCAGGCTCTGTACGCCTCAAAGATCATCTCGTACGCTCAGGGTTTCATGTTGATCCAGAACGCCGCCAAGGAGTACGGGTGGAAGTTGAACAAGCCTGAGATTGCCCTGATGTGGCGCGGTGGCTGCATCATCCGTTCCGTCTTCTTGAAGGACATCACCAAGGCGTAAGCTCACATCCAAAATACCCGGAAAAACACACTGACGAAAAATAGGTACCGTGCCAACCCCGATCTCGAGAACTTGCTCTTCGACGACTTCTTCAACAAGGCTATCCACAAGGCGCAATCTGGATGGAGAGAGTGAGTGTCTCATGAACGTCTAGTGTACATGGACTAACAACAGCAGCATCGTCTCCAAGGGTGCTCTCTGGGGTATCCCCACTCCCGCTTTCAGCACTGCTCTCAGCTTCTACGACGGTTACCGCGCCAAGGACCTGCCCGCCAACCTGCTCCAAGCCCAGCGTGACTACTTCGGTGCGCACACATTCCGCGTCAAGCCCGAATTTGCCAACGAGGACTACCCCGAGGGTAAGGATATCCACGTGAACTGGACCGGAAGGGGAGGAAATGTCTCTGCCTCGACATACAACGCATAAGCGGCCATGTATCTGTACTTAATTAGAACCGGCGGCGGGCGGCTAGAGCACCCCGTTCGTCGGGCTTGAAAAGCATGCACATAGGATAAATAAGAATGCTGATGTACAGAATCTCTCCAACCATTGTGCTTGCTGTGCCTGCTCTTAGCATTCCAGAGTTTCTGAATTATGCACTACTATCATCGGTGCATTTACTGCGGCTATCATGTTGACGCTGATATCGATCAGGCTTGTATGTTTTGGGTATAATCGACCAACTGACTTCGTGAAGAACACCGATTCATATGACCACAACACCAACATGTACCAGCCCCCTTTCCACCTTTCACCCTTAGCCCCCCGATCCCTCACGGCGTCAAAACCCTTACAACTCCAACAGCAAAACAGACCCAAGCACACAAATCTACAGTAAGCATTCTAACCTTATGCACACCAACCCACTCTCTTACACAATCCACCGCATCCCCTCTCCCCTCCCCCTCTACAGCCTGCCCCTTAACACAGATATCAAACAAGCGTGCCACACTCCCCATCACACCCGGCACAAAGAAATAATGCCCCACCGCAGCCGCCAGCCCTACAACATACCAAGACTTACCCAACCCGAGACCGGTGGGAAAGAGTAATATATTTGCGAGACTCGTGTACGTGGTGATGCCGTTGAGCCCTATTACGGAATAGAGTCCTGTGTGGAAGAAATTTACGAACCAGATCGGTATCACGATGGCTTTCGCTGCGGCGATTTGGTCTTTATTGGGCACGAGCGTGGCGCTGGGGGAGGGTTTTCCTTGGGTCATTGTGAGGGTGAGGGTGGATGTTGTACGCGGTGTGTGGAGGAATGAGGTGGTTGTGAGCCATTCCATGTATGCGTGGGTAAGGGAGCCAGTGCTGCCGAGAAGAGGCGCAAGACGGAGCGCTGTGAGCGCAGGGGGGGAGAGTGTGAGTGTGAGGCCGAGGATGGTTGTTGTTGCCATGATGGAGACGGTCGTATGGACTTGGAGATGCAAAGTTGAAGCTATGTGTAGGAGTTTGTAAATATCGGGGTTTGAATGAAGTCGGGAAATCTGCCAAGATGTTCGTTCGCTTCGTGCTTACATCACGCCAGGTATCAGCCGTCAACCATGCCAGTGTCAGCCGTGAATGCGGTCGGCTGAATCTTACAGAAGCAGGTAGATTGAAGAGGGTATCATTATCATTCTTCTGTACAACAAACACAGTATTTTCCGGTCCAAAAACGCCGTCGCCATGCACATGCAGTAACAAGCACTCCAACCCCTTTTCTCACCAGCCCCGACGTTTTCCCCTGAACTCCTCGTTCCTCTCCTTCCTTTTAACCTTCTTTACATCATTCCTTCGTTTCTTCTCCTTGCCCCATTTCTCCGGCGCAGCAACAGCGTCAATCCTCCTCTTTTGTTTCCTTTCCTCCCGCCTATGCCTCACACCTTTTTGCACATCGCTCATGACTTTCAGATATTCTTGCGTACCCATGCGCTTCTGCAAGATGTTCATTATCTCCGTTGCTTTGTCGATGAGGGCACGGTAAGTGTCGTTGAAAGTAGGATCTGTGGAGCGCGGGATAGTGGTAGCGGGATCGGTGAGAGTGGAGAGCGTGGTGAGAAGGTGTGGTAGGGATGATTCGAGCGAAGAAATGGCGAGCTTGTTCGTGAGAGTCTCTAGGAGTGTCATTGTTGCAGTCTTAGCGTGAAGCGAAGACAGCTTCATGATCCTGGTCTCGCGGCGAATGAGTCCAGAGAGACGGGTTATGAGGCGGTAGATAGCCGTGTGTGGAGATCTTTCGGGCTGCTTGGGCTTCATAGACTCGGCAGGAGGCGAGAATCCACCCCATTCACCCTCAGACATCTCCACGTCTCCGTTCTCTTCTACATCTAGAGCGTCTTCATCTGCATCGTCATTGCTGTCATTTGTTTTCTGCCAGTTCCAGATCGCACCGTTCGCGGCAAAGCATCGTCCCAGGAAGGCTAGGTTACGGACGCTTTGTGCGCACAGTTCTTCGCTGGCGTTTGAGTTCTCCAAATTCTTTAAGAAGGCATTGCAAAATTTGACCATGTCGTCTTCTGTTAAGCACAGACCTCGTGAACCTTTCAATGGCAAAGCATCTAGGCCACTGTCACCGTTCGTAGAGGCAAAGTCGGCAAAGTATGTACCGATGAGCTTGGCGCTAGTGAGCTTGATCCAGGCGTGTGGGTATGAGACGCAAGACTTGAGCGTATCCCATAGATCCTGCCTGTCTGGCGAGGACATGTTGTCGGGCAAACTTTTACACAGTTTCGCAAAGACTGTAATCGAGTAGTAGATGAGTTCCCAGTCACCGTCGTCGCGTCGCTCGAGGCATTGTGAAAGAGTAGTTTGGAGATGTTCCATGACGAATTCCAACTCCTTTGGCTTGGGGTCCACCACCTCGAGATACAAGCCCCAACATTGAATGCCGAGACGCTTCATGCCCATGTCTTCATCTTGCCCCAACCAGCTTCTGAGATCAACCGTGAAGCTCTTGAGTCGCTGTGCATCTGCGCGTTCGAACACCTTTTTGAGCAAGGCACCAGCCATTGTACGGCAGTCGTTTGAGTCGTCATTGGCTAGGGAGTGAATAAGGGGGATGAACATCATTCCCAGCTCCTCTTGGAGGACGTCATCGCCGACCTTGGAAAGCATCAAATTCAAAGCTTCCATAACCGACTGTCTCCCCTCCACGTGATCGTATCGTAGGTTCTTCAGCAGAAATTCAACTTGCCTCTTGAATCGGTTCTTGGCTTGTGGATATTCCATCAAGAAATGGAAGTAGCTACTACGAGCCAGGTCTCGCGCAGACTTCGTGTGATTTGTCACCATGATGGTAGCGATCTTGTCCATGACTTCGTAGACCTCGGTGATGACCACCTTGCGGTTCATGACAGCTTTCAAGAAACCAAACGTGACTCCTTGTCGATCAGGTTCGTCCAAATCCGGACGAATGCGCTTCAGAAGGTCAGCTAGATGACGCTCCTTGACTTCAACGTTTGGTCTATCTCGTAAGACGGCTGTTATCAACTTCAAAGAGGCTTGGGAGATCTCGGTATTCGATGACGGGGAGCCTTTTATGGCTCTGACCGCCTCTGTTACGTATACAGGGCAGTTCTCGTCTAACTCTTGCATCGGCACTTTGATGATGGTGCTGAGAAGCCGGACCGCAGACACTTGAACCTCTTCCTGTCCAGCAACTAGCGCATCGCCCAGAATCGGAAGAAATCCAGCCAAATGTTGAGGAGTCTGAAGTTCTTCATGTTTGCGCAAGACGGTGCGAAGAATGTCCAGACTGAACCGTGAGAGCTTGTAGATGTACGATGAGGTGGAGAGACGTGCGCCGGATTTAGAAGCCCCTTTCATATTGACGAGAAATTTCTTGTTCCTGGGATCAATATGCTGAGTATCTGGCTTGCTGTTATTGACCTTGTAAACTTCTTGAAACAGCTCGTAGCTGAAGATCAAGATGTCGCGGTTGTTCACGGTGGGATTCTGGAGTAGACCGAGCCCTACGCGCCGCAGAAGCTCGTCAACCTTCTGCACTACTTTTGCGTTGATCTTCTCCATAAGCAGTGACTTGATGGGTAGGATGAGATCTACGAGGTGCGAAGGGGTGACGCAGCGGGCGATGATATCCATGGAATCGAAGCTCTTGCTGCTCTTGACCTCCTTCATCTTGCTAATGTACTCCTCTGCATCCTTCTCTTGACCTGTCAGTCCAAAGGTATCATCCATGATAATCTCGACGATGTCGGTGAGACAATAGTCCAAATCTCCTGGTTGGATTTGTTCTGTCAATTTTACAAGTATGGTATGTAATGTGAATGACAATACGTGTAATTGATAGCCTCTCTGGAGTCCGAGTCGTAGTGCCTTGATAATGAAACCCAGGTAGGCCGGCCCGGCGAAGGTTGCAATCTCCGAGAGAGTATTCCGCGCCATGTCTCTGCCGTCCTGTGCACGGCTTCTGAGAATATGGCAAACATCTAGGAGAATGGCGGGTAATCGAGCTTCGATCTGGGCGGGAGGCAAGACCAGGAGGACCTTGGTGACGGCAATAGAGATAGGCACGCGCAAGCTGACATTCGACTCGTCTTTCTTGCGCAGAAATTCTGTTAAACCCGGAAGTAAGTTGTCGATGACATCGTTAGTAAGCTTCTCTTGTTGGGGAAGTGTGTTGCTAAGGGTAGTCATAGCGACGTCCATGTTCATGTCGACGTCTGTACTAGTTGCACTAACTTCATGAGAAGGCTGCTGCTGTTCTCCCGAAGGAGTAACAACATAGCCCTTCGCACGGCCAGACTTGTTCAACGCATCCATGAGGCCAGCCAGTAACTTGATCATTGTTTTCTGCATGTCTTCCTTCTTTGACAGGTACCCGATGTATCTCTTCAGCAACGACCGAAATTGGGGCCACTCGAGTCCTTGGCATAGAGTAGAGATGGCATTGACCGTTTCACCGGCAAGACTGTTGGCACTATCATCATCGGCTTTGTTGAACACGAAATGCTCGAGAAGTGGAAGCAGAATATGATAGATATTCCTGCTTTGTAGTTGTGTCGCGTGTGAGGCAAGGCGGCGAAGCGCTCGCAGACGCCGGTGACCTTGGATATGCAGGATGTTTGTATAGAAAGATGACTCCTCATCTTCCGAAGAGAGGACATGAAGATCGGCGACAATATCCCAGTCACGGTAAGTTTCCACTAGCTGAGCAAGTACGGCCAATATCTCGACCCTGACAAGCTCCGAAGACTCTCGCACACCATGTTGAATCCCGGGTATAATTGCAGCAGACACGAAGCCTTTGAAGTCGTCACTCTTGACTGAAGCTTGGATAAAACGTCGCAACGATAGAGACGCATTAACCCGAATACTCAGCTCTTCATTGTCTTTGATAAAGTAGAGCATATTGAATACGATTGGTTTCCATTGTAAGAGTGAGAACGATGACAAGCCTTCGCCATTGACAATGTCGAATGCACTCGAACGACGCTCGAAATCGGGCTCGTCCAACCGGGAAGTCGAGAAAGCGTTGAGATCATGACAGATACTGGCCACTGGAGAAAGAGTATCGTCGTAGGTAGAGAGATCTTGCACAATATCGCAAAGGGTCGTTCTAGATGCCACGTCTCTGAAGTATGAGAAGAGTGGGCAGATTGCATCCAAAATAACCTGGAAGAGCTCAGCTAGGTCGGCCTCGTCGCACCGTAGGATGAACGCGTGCATTATCCTCAGTAAGCCAAGTTTGGTGAAGGCATTTACTCTCTTCGGTGGCTGCTTTAGCAGGAAAGACGAAATCTCGAGCATACTGCGCGATTCCGCGGATCCAACGACGTGTGGTGCTAGTTCTGCAACGGTCTGGACGCCGGATTCTAAGAGTTCTTTGCTCGGGCTTTTGCGTAGGAGATCTCCGACGTGTATGAGAATTGAATTCGAGTATGGTTGTAGAATATCGGAATGTATCTTGTTCCTCATCATCTTCTCGCCGGTCGTGTCGTCGGTATTTGCAGCTAAAGAAACCAAAGGCCGAAGTATGTCGTCCAATACAAAGCGTTTGACCTCATCTTTAGCGGACGGTACTCCTAGGCACTCAATGATCTTGCTCAAAATGACGGGGTTGTAATCAACTAGAAAGGTTGCGGTTGGTAAGGACTTGGCCCAGGCGGAGAAGAGACGTAACAATCCAGACACAGATTGTGCCGTTTCGACAGGGAACGGCTCAATCCTCGGATTGATTAGCTCCTGCACAATGAGCGAAGAGTAGACCGCCCAAGAGACCGTAGGACATGACTCGAAGAGCAAGATGATACAGGAGAGCGAGCGCTGCCGGATGGCTTTGAACAACGATGTCTGAACTCCTTGATCGGCATCCGAGTCTGACGATACCGTGTTCTTCGATAGCTCCCGCGAAGCCCTGATGAGACAAAACAAGATGGGGTTGATTATTTGACCGAAGAAGGGATTGAAAGTCGTTTTGAGAGTACCGAGTATGTCTTCAAGCATGGTCAACATACCAACTTGCCTTCGAGGAGGCATCAGCTCTTCCCCTAGAACTTTCTCGTCGAGGGTTTCTACGGGCATAATCGTGATGTTACTAAGGGGGCCAAGAGAGATGGCAAGAAACTGGCTGATGGCTTCTCCATCATACCTAGTAAGGGCTTGGAATACTGCTTTTCTCTTCGTTTCTAAACCGCGGTTTCCACTGATGACTCTGCCGTACAAGAGACGAAGTAATACCGGTAGCAACCGCTCTCGATGTTCGGCCTTCACTAACGTACTTTCCGATCCGACATCGAGGAATGCGGCGATTTCATCTCGAAATCGAGCGTCGTCGAGGAGGCTGAAGAGATTCTCCTGGTATTCGGTGATGGCAGGGTCTTTCCAGTTTAGTATTGCTTTCAAGGCGACTTTTTGTATCTCGACATCGCCGTTTGCCAACAGCACTAATAGCGCTTCGTAGACTTCGGTAGATCTGTACAACACCTTTGGGTTCCCGAATTTCGAGAACACCGAAAGCATTGCCTTCTGATCTTTTCGCGACCAACGATGTGGCTCCGATGTCTCCTCGATCGTAACATCATCGTCGGTCAGGCATGTTGCCCGTTGTTCCGAGGTCCAGTCAAGTAGCACTGGAACTAGAAGTCGGGAACGCTTCTCCGCTATATTAGGCAGGTCGTTGAGAAGGCGCAGTGCTTGCGTTCTACTGAAGGCAGTAATGATAGGCAGTGCGGCATGCTCAGCGTCGAATTGAGTTTGAAGCTGTTCTCCAATGTTTTCCACCAAGCCCTGGCTTTTGAGAAAGATGTTTTCTAATCGCATGATGTTGGTGCATTGGAATTCGGTTCCATAACGTGGCGATGGACGTGTTTCGGACGGTTGGCTTGGGGGCAAACCTTCGCTTTCGATTTCGGTGATCCACTGAAGAGCGAGGCGTGACACGTGAGCTTCTCCCTCACTTGTCTCACATATGACCTTCAGGGCTGAGCACGCATCGTTCCAGACTGACGAGAGTTTGACATGGAGAAGACCGAAGCAGAAGGTCGGGACGACTTCGCCGACCCAACCATCCGAGGCGATGCCGGAGTATATAGTAGCGAGTTGGCCGACACGCATCGAAATGGAACGCTGTGTTTCTAGGCTGACTGGCGTTTGTTCGATAAGAGTCGCTGTCGCAATAGCGTCCTGGAGCGGCCCCTCGTTCGGAATAACCATCTTGAGTAGGTAAAGTGCAGTAAGTCGCATGTCATGAGAAGAAGATTGTAGGCATTTCATGAGACCTCGCTTCAGAGTATCCGTGTGTGGTCCCTGGAAGTCAAGGATGCTCTTGCCTGCATCTGCGAGGGCGAGAAGACCCGACCAGAACGCCAGAGTGTGACCATATACGGCGGAGGCAGAACAAAGCAAGGGCCACAATTCAAAGAGATTGTTTTTGAAGTCTCCATCCTGGGCTAAGAAACAGAAACCGCTCCCGGCAGCTAGAATGTCAATCGGCCGGGCGTAGGTGCGATTACTGACTCTCAGGGCCTTTTTGAGAGCACTGTGGAGATGTGTGGCAACTTCTTGCTTCTTCTCTTGCGCGAGCATTAAGCTCTCCATAGCATGCAGTATCGAGTTGCATTCGTTGGATATGCGGACTGGGTCGCAGCTTGATTGTTCCGAACCGTCAATTGTGGCGAACTGCTGCACTATGTGATCTTGCCAGAGAGACGAGCATTGCATCTGGGAAGCCGAAATTGCACCACTACGGTGCAGATTTGGTAATGTCAGACACAGCTCATCTCCGTACTCGTGTGCCTTTTGCGAAACATATCTAATGTCGTTAGCGTAAATCACAAAATCTTGAAAAGGACACAGACCTCTTGAAAAAGGGCAAGAGAAGAGTTCCAAATCGTTCCGGGCCCAATCCGGCAAAGATTTGGCAGAAATAGAGAAAGTGCTTCTCCAATTGACCTGCACAGAGCTTTTCAAGCAATCGGGTGTGGGGGATTGCCGCGTCTAGAGGACAGTATTGGAAGGTGACGGACGTAGCCGAAAGATATTCTCGCAGAGGTTGGGGATCTAGGACGGGAGATTGATCGAGTGCATCCAAGAGCAATTCGAGAGCCTCCAATGCAGGCCTCCAGTCGGCGATTCGCGACCCCAATCTGACACCACAGACAACGAAGATTAGCCGAGCAGAGATGCCGAGACAACGTGCATCGGCAGCCCTTTTCCGCACGAAGGCGAGCACGGCGTCCAGTACAGGTTGAAAATTCTCTGCATCGGAGTGGTGGATGACGGAGATGATGGCACCTTCGACTACGGGCTGAAGCGGAGGAGTGCGGAAGTGCTTGTAATCGTCGTCGTAGGTCGCTTCCAGAAGTTCCTCCACGACAGCCACGGCGCTGGAATGGAGACGGCGCTGCACACCCTTCATCGACTCGGCAAAAAGGGACATCAGGCCCTGCTGAAACTCTTGGTCCTTCCCCGAGCCCTGAAGCTCCTTCAACTGCTCTGATATGTGCTTGACGATGGTCTTCAGAGGCGCTTGATCTCGGTGCCACACAGCGCCCGCCTTCCGCACCAGGAAACTGAGCGAGTCCGAGGCGAAGCGCGTCACGAAGGATTTCTGGTGTTCCTTGCCCAGCAATGGAGCCATGAGGTCAAATACCGGCCTGAGGTCCGGGACCAGCAGGCGCGAGAGGTACTTGAAGAGCCAGGCCAGGCAGGTGAAGCTCCACTCGATCACCTCGACATCAGGGTGCTTTGCGGCCAGCTGGGCCACCGTCGTGACGGCGCGCTCGAAATGGGCCTCGAATTTAACGCCGAGATCGTGGGCGAGATGGGCCAGCAGGCTCAGCAGCGGCTCCTCGCTGTGCTTGTCGCCACGCTCGATGTGCTCAACCAGCAGCGCGAGCAGGCGGTCGCTGTGGTGGAGGACCTGCGGGAGACTGGCGCACAGCGGGGTGGCCCGGCGCGCAAAGCGGGAGAAGTCGTCGGAGAGGTTGAGCTCGCGCCACTCGCCCAGGGCGTCGCCGAAGTATGAGAAGGTGCTCGTGAGCTCGGCATCGTCGAGGAAGGTACCGCGGCCGCGGCGCACGGGTTCGATTTTGAGCTTCGCGATGCGGTCGGAAAAGGACTGGAAGCGGTGGCGGACGCGCGACGAGGCCGTGCCGGTCTTGACGTTCTTGGGCGCGCGCATCTTTGGCACGGGGCCCCGCGACATGGCGGCCATGGTGGAAGACATGCGTGGTGGAGAGTGCCGGCCAAAACCTCACCCGTCACAAAATCTCTGAGCTCGGCGCTTATCGATAAGCTCGGCGCCTTAGTTCGGCCGCTCCGCTGTGATTGGGTGATGGATAGCGGAGAGTTGTTCAGTGTTCAATGGCGGCTCAATGGATGCTCAAAACTTCATTCCACAAAATCTCTGAGTACGCCTTATCGATAAGCACGGCGCCTCATCTCAGCCGCTCCGTTGTGATTGGCTGAGGGACATGGCGGGGAGTGTGGCTGGTGCTATGGCTGTTGCTGTGGCTGGTGCTGTGGCTGGTGCTGTCGCTGCAAGCTCGCTCCACACTTACATAATCCTTCTCGCAGTCCTCGGGACAGTACAGTACTCACGTGCCCTGCATCAACACCAGTTGACCGCCCAGCTGCCATGTCTTCCAAAATGTAAGTCCGCAAATACCCAGTACACCGTCTTCGCTCACGCATCCAGTGCCGTTGTCGGCGATGTCAATGGCCAGTTTGCCGCCGTCTTCTCCAAGCTCGCTGCACTGCACGCGAAGAACAACTTCGCCTTCGCCATTGTCGCTGGCAATCTCTTCGCGGCCCCGTCAGATGCCACCGAAGACGACGATGCGAGCGTGCAGTCGCTTGTTGGCGGCCGGATAGACGTGCCCTTCACCATCTATTTTGCTCTCGGCAGTAACCCCCTACCCCAGCCCGTGATCCAGAAACTCGAATCATCCGATGACGAGCTCTGCCACAATCTCTATTTCCTCGGCAAGCGGACCACCATGAAGACTGCCGAGGGCATTCGCATAGTTGCGCTCGGCGGTCAGCTCGACCCTAACATTATCGCCGGCCAGTCCAAGGACAAGTACCCTCCCTTCTACTCCGAGACCGACGCCAAGGTTCTGCGGGGTGCCTCTACTGCCGACATCCTCGTGACGGGGGAATGGCCCGAGGGCGTGCGCTCGAGATCCAGAGTCGCCTTTGAGCCGGATGTCCAGCCTCGGAGTCAGCAGTGCATCGCCGACCTGGATGCCGTGCTCAAGCCGAGATACCACATCTCCACGTCTGGTGCCAGCTTCTACGAACGTGAGCCCTTCTTCCACATGCCTACCGAGGATACGGACGGGCTATACCCAGTCACCCGCTTCATCAGCCTGGCAGCATACGGCAACCCCAACAAACAAAAGTGGATATACGCTTTCTCGCTCGACCCAAACACAAGCCACCCAGTCTCGCCTCCTTCTGGCTCGACAATCTGCCCGTTGACGCATCCTGACAAAAAACGTTCTGCGCCCGAGCAACGTGAAACAGCCTTGGTCTACGACCAGGGCAGACGAGGCGGACACAGGTCAAACAAGCGGCGAAAAGGCGAATCTCGAGGCCCATTGGCTTCGTCTGAGTGCTTTTTCTGTCTTTCAAACGAAAATATCGCCACCCATCTCGTCACCTCAATCGGCGAGAATGCTTACATGACAACTGCAAAAGGCTCGCTGTCCACTTCGCAAACCTTCCCGGGATTAGGCTTCCCCTGCCATCTCTTAATAATACCGTTCTCACACCAGCCAACACTCGCAGCTATCGAAGAAGAAGAGCGAAAAGCAACGTATGCAGAAATGCAAAAGTACACGACCTCGCTGAACAAGATGCTCAAATCACTCCCGGGCGAGTATGGCTCGGTAACCTGGGAAGTCAGCAAGTCGAGCTTACCGCATACGCATTGGCAATATCTCCCTATACCCGCCGATCTCATCCGCAAGGGCCTCGTGGAAGCAGCCTTCAAAGCTCTTGCGGAAAACTACCATTGGCCGGCCTTCACTAAAGAAGACGTCCAGGATGGTTTCGAGGAGACGAGCGACTTCTTCCGTGTCTTGATCTGGGATCCTGACCATGATGCGGAGAAACAGACCAGCTTTATCCTGCGCTTTGACGAGAAAATCAGGTTCCGTCCTCAGTTCGGACGCGAGGTATTGGCCAGGTTATTGCAACTAGACGACCGCATCGACTGGCGAGACTGCGGGCAGACGCAGGAGGAGGAAGAAAAGGATGTGGAGAATTTCAAGAATTCTTTCAAAGACTTCGACTTCACGGCTGAGTAGAGGCTTGCTTCCGGCGTGGCCGTCTGCCGGGCAGTTGTAATAGTAAGTTGGAAGAAGACTGTATCATATTATAATCTTATGGCCCTCCCCGTATCTATCTCCTATTTCCTCGGTTATCGTATCTTCCAGTGCATCTGATAAACAATTCACCGAAACTTCCCAAAACGGCATCTCGTTCTGGCGTCGATCGCAGCACTAAAGGGTTGGCAAAGCAAGCTTTAAGCCCAGACCGAGCTACGAGGTAGCATACAAACCGCTCTCAAACGTCTTCAAACGTCGACTGCCTCCCCTGGTCAGTACATGTAGAAAGTCACGGTTGGGTGTGCTTGCAACTGCGTAAAGACAGAACAGCGAGGTAACAGACACCACTGCGAGCAGAGTATACTTGCATCTTGGCGTCCCTGTTTGGGCCAAGAACTGTCTGCTTTCGAGCCGGTGGCTCTTGGCCTTGGCTATGATGCCCGGTCACGTGGAGCCTATCTAGTTTCAGTTCAGGTAGGGCATGGCGAATCATCCGTCACATGCAGTGCCCCGCTATCAACCACCACTACTAACCACCGCTATCAACAACCACCGCTTTCTTCCACCTCTGGATCTGCGCGCACTTATCTCCCGAGCAGCCTCTGCTGCAAGTCTGGTCGGTCCCGGCGCTGTTTCCGGAAGCTGGGAACCATTCGCGTGGTCGTCGAGATGGAGACATGCAGGTACGAATGAGGCGCTAATAGTAGATGTTTAAACCCCACTGATTCGCTGTCATTATGACTGGGATCTCACACATTGGGAATGTAGATGATATGCAAGGCAGTCCATCTTGGCCTCCATGTGGACCTTCTGCTTCGGGAACTTCAGAGGCGATGGTACCCTCCTGTGTTTTGTAGCACCACGACAAGGGTGGAATCTATTTAAGAAGTGGCGACGATCGCACCTCCAATACATACTTCTCTCCCCCTCGAAGTCGACGTTTGCAACATCTCGCCTAAGATGAAGTCCTTCCTCGTCGCCTCGGCCTTGGTGGCTCTCGTTGCTGCTCTCCCCACGCCTGGCCTCGTCAAGCGTACGCCTCCCAACATCCCCACGACCGCCAGCGCGCAAACGATGCTTGCCGGCTTGACCGTTGCTGCCCAAGGCTCCCAGGATGGCTACTCCCGCGACCTCTTTCCGCATTGGATCACCATCAGTGGAACTTGCAACACTCGCGAGACTGTCCTCAAGCGTGACGGCACCGACGTTGTGACCAACTCTGCCTGCGCCTCCACGTCTGGCACCTGGAAGAGCCCTTACGATGGAGCTAGCTGGACTGCATCTTCTGATGTCGACATCGACCACATGGTGCCTCTGAGCAATGCCTGGAAGGTAAATCTCATCTTTCCATCTTAACGTTTCGAGGCTTACATTTGTGCAGTCTGGAGCATCCGAATGGACGACGGCGCAACGCCAGTCATTTGCCAACGATCTCACCAACCCTCAGCTTTTGGCCGTAACCGACAACGTCAATTCTGCCAAGGGAGACAAGGGTCCGGAGGATTGGAAGCCCCCGCTAAGTGAGTTCCTTGTTGAGCTGGCGAGATAATGTACTGACCACCACAGCGAGCTACTACTGCACCTATGCCAAGATGTGGGTCAAGGTGAAGAGCGTTTACTCCCTGACCATTACGAGCGCAGAGAAAACTGCGCTCACGAGCATGTTGGGCACGTGCTGAGCGGAAATCCCATGGAGGACGAGTACGATTTATAACGAGAGTAATTCTCCATCATACCATTGCCAATATTCCCCCCAACTACTTCTGGCTTGTGAGCCTCTTTCTCCTCTCAATATGCTTGCCAACCACCTTGCTCTCTCAAATCCATGCTCTTTGTTTTTCAAAAGTCGGCTGCTGTTTAATCCGGAGTCAGAAGTTGGGTTGCGGAATCCAGGTCTCGGCAAGGCAATAACGCTTCTACAAAAAAAGAAGCGGAAAAAAACCATGGTAGATATGTAGTAAGTATCAACGATATGTCGACAACAAATGACGTATGTGAAAGAAGTATCCAGATGGCACCGTTTGTCCAGGGAGAGGGCGTTTGTGTGATTGATAGGGAGCAGCAGTTCGGCCTCGGCGAACCGTTGGCTTCCGATGGCTTTTTGTTCATTTGTCAGCATCGCTCTTTCGCTATAAAGAGTGAGACTTAAGAAGGCTGGATAGCTCACACTAAAACACGCATCGGTCCAAACACGGCCAGTTGTTCAAAGTGGCGTTCAAAGCGAGTATACGAACCATGACCAATTTCGACATCAAGATCGTCTCCGACACGGTGTGCCCGTAAGTCGTTCTTTTCAATGTTCACCATTGCACTAGATAGCATTGCTTACGAATGAATAGGTGGTGCTACGTCGGCAAGAAGCGACTCGAGCAGGGCATCGCCGCATACAAGCAGAAGTATCCAGACTCGAACGATACCTTTGCTACAACATGGTTCCCATTTTATCTTGTACCCGACGCGCCTAAGAGTGTGGACAAGCGGGCATATTACGAGTCAAAATTCGGAGAGGCACGTACTGCCGCGATCTTCCAGCGCATGACAGCCCTTGGCAAAGACGAAGGTATCGACTTCAAGTTCGGTGGAAGGACCGGGAATACACGTGATTCACATCGTACGTCTTTACATCTCTTTCTAACGTCCTGTGGGGAGAGAAAATTGTGAAACTGACAACACAAAGGGCTCATCCAACTCGGCAAGAAGAAGTCTCCAGACGTTCAAACCCGGGTTATCGAGGAACTCTTTACCGCCTACTTTGAAAACGAGAAAGACATTACCTCCCAAGGTGTTCTCATCGAAGCTGGCGTAAAAGCCGGACTTGATCTGAACGAGGCCAAGGAGTGGCTTGAGCAGGGCAAAGGTGGAGAGGAAGTCGACAAAGAGGTCCAAGACGCGTACCGCCAGAACATACACGGTGTGCCGAATTACACCATCAACGACCAGTTCGAGATTGGTGGCGCACAGGAGCCGTCTGCATTCGTGCAGCTTTTTGAGCGGTTGAAGAGGCAAGAGGGGAATGTTAAAGTTGCGTCGGACTCCAAATGCTGAGATGGTAGACGTACTGTCGTGTCGTACGAGCATTGTGTCAACATGGCTCAAACTCGATAAATCGTAACCAGACGGCCAACCCCATTCGAAACTATCAAGCCGAAGCCGAAGCACCTATACTATCTATATTACTATAGGGGCAGGATATGATAATTGTGTGCCAGAATTCATTCTAGGAATTGAGTGGTCTGACCTGTTAAAAAAGTACTGTGAAGTAGCAAACTGTTCGCGGTAACTAGCCTGATATGCGCTTCACCCAATACATAACGGAGAAATAGGCTCCGTGCCAAAGAGGGGTTAATTATAGCCGGATCGACATCCCGCAAAATACCATAGGCACCACGTGAATGCTATATAAGTGGGCACGAACTGATAGACGTTTGACTTGACCTCTCCTTCGCCGTTCGAAGGACCTGGAAGCTAGGTTTGCGACGATGAAGGCATCGAATGTGGTAGCGCTTGGGTTGTTGTGGGGAGTATTGGCTATTGCTAAACAAGAGCACGGGATTGATCCACAAGACTTTGTTCGTGTAGATGGACTGCGATTGAAAGATGCAAAGGGATTGCATTATATCACTGTAAGTATGTATCTTCGCTTTGGGCAGTATAGTATCCAGTCTTTCGACACAAAACTATATAAAACCTTTAGGGGGCTCGCAATAAGCCCTAGGAGTACGCATGTACCAACAGCACCGCAGGGTCTTAACTACTGGTCCTGCATGAACCTCGCCGCCAACGCCTCGCAGGGTGGGAACTACTCTCGCCTAGTCACCGAACTCGACCAAATGGCGGCCAAAGGAGTGAACCACCTGCGCATCATGGCATCCTCGGAAGGCGCCCCGACACCGCAGCCTTTCCGCATGAACCCTCCCCTCATGGACGCCCCGGGTTTGTACAATGAAGAGGTATTCCAAGGTCTCGATCGCTGCCTTGACGAGATGTCGAAACGCGGCATGCGAGCCACCATGACGCTGAACAACGAGTGGCAATGGTCAGGCGGGTTCGCGCAATACATCAATTGGGCCACGAATCAAACAATCCCGTACCCCCCGAGTTGGAATATGACGAAAGCGCCGCAACGCGCTGTGCCGAGGACAGGGTGGGGGGAGTACTCGACGTCTGATGATGGGGCGGCTAGTTACAGTGAGTTTGAGAGCTTCGCCAATCAATTCTACACCAACAATCAGACGGAGACGTGGTTCAAGGAGCATATCAAGACGGTAACGGCGCGACGGAATACTGTGAGCGGACGCATCTACAGCGAGGACCCGACAATCATGACATGGCAGCTGGCCAACGAGCCGCAGAGTATCGACTCGATTACGAACAAAGAAACGTTGTATCCGTGGGTATCACGCATTTCCTCCTACATCCGTTCCCTAGCGCCGAAGCAGCTCATCAGCGTGGGCCTGGAAAGTAAGCAGGGAGAAGAGGTGTTCAAGTCGGTTCACAATTTCTCCACAGTCGACTACGCGACCTCGCACTGTTGGGTGCAGAACTGGGGAATATACGACATGTTTGATCCCAGCGAGCAGAATTTACAGAATGCGCAGACGTTTGCGAAGGACTTTGTCAACCAGACAAGCGGGTGGGCGAGAGATGTTGGAAAGCCGATTTTCCTGGAGGAGTTTGGAATGGCAAGAGACAATTGGGAGAACAAGGACAAGGAGTATGCATATTTGAGCAGTGCGAACACCACACATAAGGATTCGTATTTCGAAGTAAGAGTTCGACCGCAGTTCTCTTTCCGAAGACAAGCTCGAATGCAGCTAATGCATGCAGACGATTATCGGCGCGGTCGTAGACGACTTCAAGAAGGGCGGAGCGTACGTGGGCACGTGTCCATGGGCATATGGCGGAGTGTGGAGGCCGGAAACACAGACAATGAACGAGTTCGACATGGTCTGGGCCGGCGATCCGCCGCATGAGTCGCCCGGCTGGTACTATGTGTACGATGGTGATGAGGCGATGCAGGTGGTGTCGAGGCAGCAGCAGGATGTGGGTAGTTGGGTGAAAGGGAAGCGTGCGCGTGGGATTCGTGACAGCCTCGGCAACAACGTCATTGGCCTATCATGCAGTTACATTTAAAGCTGCCCACTCTCTACAACATCTGCGCAGGTCGTTTTCGACATGTTTTTCCAGATTCCCGTTCATATCGTGCCGCTCCATCGCCTGTGGCTTTTCCCGGCGGTCGCGGGCACGAGCTGGTTCGTGACGCTGGCTGCGATGCTGCTCACCTGGATCGGTAGAGGCTGTCCCCGGTATCCCGGCCAGCAGAACCCGTACATTGCGTGCGTACATATTGTACATGGAACTCCGACGCGTGACGGCAGCTGACGGTCGCAACCAGCTTCGTCTCCGACATCGCCGCCTTCCAGCTCAAGCCTCTCTTCCTTGTGGGGAGCGTGACCACGTCGCTGTGCTATATTGCCACTGTGGTTGCCGTCCACTTCTCCCGCTACGATGGCGCCATGTACGGCATCAGGGACGTGGCGTGGAAGGCGCGGACGTCGGTGGCTGCCATGTTGAGCGGCGTCGTTGCCGGACTCGGACTCACGCTGGTGGCCGTCCTCGACACCTTCCGCTTCCACCGCGCCCATGCCGTCCTGCTGCTGGTGTGCCTCGTCGGGCTCGCACTGAGCATGGTGCTGACTACGGTGGTCTACTGGGACCAGGCCTGGTCCCCCTCGCCGTTCAGGCGGCTGCGATGCCAGTACGTCACTGCAACATCTGGATACATACATCTCATAAACATCAGCTGACCAATGTGATAGCTGCGTGGCGGGCACCGTCATCGTCTTCGTCGACTTTGCCTTGGGCCTGGCCTTCTACACGCTGATGCAGCTGTCTTTCTGGAGATCCTCGGGCATTCTCGAATGGGTCATGGCCTTCACGGGCGCCCTCTACCTGTTCGCATTGGCCGGCATTGTCAGTGTGCCCGAGGAGGGCATCGACGGCGCTGAACGGAGGGCACTCTTGGGGGAACGCTGAACGGGAGCCGAAGTCGGTGGGTATCGTACATATTTCAACACCAATTATAATCTATATGAAGCGTGACGGCGTGCTCTTCTTCAGCACCAGCGGGTGCCTGTGCACGCTGGGCATCAGGCCGAGTCCCACCGCCCGCCGTATCGCCTTTGCAATCTTGCGCTGGTTCTTCGGCCGCAAGCCCGTTTCCCGCGAATGTTTGATGCGGCCCATCTCGGTCACGTACTCGGACAGCATGGTGAAGTTCTGCCCACGTCAGTTCGTCCGGCAGGCTCCCGCCACGTGCAGTTGGGACGCACCTTGTACTCGTTGACGGGGTTGATGCCCAGCGTGTCGAAGGCGTCAGTCTGCGGCGCCCTGCGGCTCGTCTTCCACTTGGCCTGCTCGGCGCCGGACAGGTCGCGCGGCGCGTACACGTCGCCGGTCTGCCATTTGCGGTAGATCTGCTTCTGGTAGGCGACGCGCTGGTCGGTCTCCTCCAGCTGTTTCTTGTCGAGCATGGCGAAGTTGGTCATGAGTCCCGTCAGCCCGGGATTATTTGCGGACGGGCGCGGGGCGGCCGCATTCGGAGTTTGGCTGCTACCGCTGCGGAGGATGTCCAGGACGGCGTCGGGCGAGGTGGCGTCGTAGCCATTGCGGCGCGTCGTCGAGAGGCACCGGACGCGGGGTGGCGCCCAGAGGGGACGGAGGGACAGGCGGAGGGACATTGCTGTGGTGCGTCGAGGCTATCTACTCTACCGTAGGTACGGTGGAGGGTCAGAGAAAATCGCGCTTAGTCATGCACCGCGCTGCACGTCACTGTTCGCTCTGCCGCATTATTGCCATGGCGAAAATATCCAAGAACCTCCCATCCCGTCGCCCTTCGTCGCCTTTGGTCGCAATGGAAGTGCCCGCCGTCTGAGCCAACACCTGCTGCCCGCCAATTGCGCCTGAGTCACCCCCCTCTCCTCGCCCGCATGCCTCTCACCCGCCTGGTCTTCCGCAGCCTCCTCGCCGGCACGCCGCTTTTCTACCGCGGCTGTGTGCACCGCATCCCGCCCGCACGCACCGCCCTCGCCCTCGTCCATGGCCGCCCCCTCCCGTTCGCCGCGCCCCAGCGCCGCGCCTTCTTCGAGCTCTTCAAGCCGCGGCGCAAGATCAAGCCCGCCGAAGTGCCGCCCGGCTTGGAGCTCATGGGAGAGCTGGCCCAGCTGCAACGCGATGCCCTGCGCCCGCCGCGGCCCACCGACATCGCCCACGCCCTGAAGGCCTTCTTCGCCCAGAAAAGACGCCGCTTCGAAGACTTCCACATCCAAGTCGCCCATAATGCCTTTCGCTACCTGCTCGAGAACGGGCGAGACGACGGCCAGCCGTGGTTTCCGCCGCAAGAGCTCGTCAACATGCTCGACAAGCTCAAGGAGCGCCCGCACCACTCGAGCGGCGCGCCTCATCTGGCCATGGGCCGGCTGCTGGACGGTGAGCTCAAGAGGATACTGCAGATCGGCCAGCAAGAAGAGTCCCCGCAGGCTCGGGACGAGTACGAGAAGACCGGTCTGCCCCGCCTACTACGGCTGCTGACCGGCAACGGAGCAAGTCTCGAGGCCAGAGATGTCGTCATCGACGTGTACGGCCCGCGTTTGACTTCGCCCGCACAGCCAGACGCTGCAGTGTGGGAAGCCGTGGGTCTAGCCTGGGGGCTGGTACTGCGCGGGCTGGTTCTAGAAGAGAAACAGAAGGAGCTGCTTGCCACGCTCGAGATGATGCCGGCGCTGTCGATTCCATATAGTCCGAACATGCAAAACACCATCGTCACCTACTTTGCCTCCAAGAATCAGCTGCAGGAGGCCAAGGAGTGGTATCTGAAGCCGACCCTGAGTGCCAACGGCGCTACCGCACAGAAGCCGCGCGGCAGTACATTGGGAAAACTGCTGAAGGCATGTGCACTGCACGGGGACCAGGCCTTTGGTCAGGAGGTGGTGACACTCCTCCTGGCACAGCAGATGGGCAAGGAAACGTGGGATGCCGTGTTCCTCTGGTCAGCCGCTATTGGAAAGGGTGCAGACGAGGTCGACCGCATGATGAATGTCATGGTCCGGCGCAACAACGAGGATCGGCAAAAGAACCCCAATCTTCCAGTCATGCAGCCCGATATCGATACTATCAACACCTTGGTAGAGTTCTCCATGTCCAAGAAGGATTCATACATGGCCGAGCGCTTCGTCACGCTTGGGGAGAAGCGTGGTATCTTTCCAAACGAGAAAACATACACAATGCAGATGCACTACCGGCTCTCCATCCAAGACATCGACGGCGCCCGAGCCGCCTACTTTGGCCTCCAAGGCAGCATGTCTGACAGTGAGGAAAGCGTCGCAGCCGTCAACGCACTCATCAACGCCATGTGTCAGAGTCAACAGCATCACTTCGACGACACCATGGCCCTTGTAGATGACCTGCACGAACGCAAGGCCCGACTCGCGCCAGAGACGGTAGCCGCACTGAGCTTGTTACACCTCCGCCGTGGGGAAGCCCACGATGCTGTGGATATCCTTCAAATGCACGCACACACGTTCTCGCCCGAGCAACGTGTAATCATACGTAAGAATCTTGTAGCATTCATCATGGACGGTCAAACCAGTACCGCGGATGCCTGGGACACGTATCAAATCATGCGTAATATATTTCCAGAGACGCCGCGTCGTGACCGTATCCCCATATTGAACGAGTTTTTCGCGCGGAAACGCTCAGACATGGCATGCCACGTCTTCTTCCATATGCGGAATGCCTCGCACGAGGACATCACGACTACCAGGGAAGTCTACGTCGCCGCATTTACTGGCTTTGCTCGCAACGCGGATGTCGAGAGCTTGGAGTTGGCTCACAATCAGCTCAAACTTGACCTCAACGTCGAGCTGAACACGCAGCTTAGAAACGCCCTGATGCTCGCCTACGCTGCGACGGGAGATAATGGGCGTGCGTTGGAATTCTGGACTGAGATTGGGACGTCCAAAGAAGGCCCAACATATAACAGTATAGCAATTGCTTTCCGCTCATGCGAAGGCATGCCGTTTGGCGACCAGCACGCAAAATCCATATGGCGCAGGCTGAATGAGATGGACGTCGACATTGACAAGAAGATCTTCACAGCCTACCTAGGCGCTATCGCGCGGAACCAACTCTACGATGAAGCAATTGCGCTCGTCGAGTCTGCTCAAGACGAGTACGGGTTCACGCCTGATCTGTACATGTGAGTTACGCTGCCTCTTTTCCTTGAACACATGTATTGACACCTCTCAGTCTAGGAAACCTGTTCAACGCGACAACAAACATCGACAGACAGGCCAAGCTCGAGAAGTGGATAAAAGACAATTACCCTTCCGTGTGGAGAGAAATCGACGCGCTGGGGTTCTGGGTAACCATGGATGGCTTTGGCTACCGCCAGTACAACTTCAATCGTGATCTAGACCCCTAAAGTCTTTTTATAATAAAGAATAGTGTTGAATCCGAATCGTCGAACGTATTACAGGTCCGTTCAAATGTTGCATATGGGAGGTTGTTGCTCTCTTGCCAAAGCTAGTCTTGGGATGGAAGCCACGACGTAGATTGTAGAAAGCTCTTTCCTTTCCGCCGCTCAGACTATATAACCTCGATAGCTCCTCTGCCGACACCCTCCTCCTCGCTCCTCGACAACTCTTCAAGAACTCCTCCCTTCTCTACAGCCCTCCGAGAACCCTTCGACCACACGAACGGCAATCATGCGTGCCTTCTTACTTGTACCGTTCCTACTCGCCGCCCTCAACAGTCTAGTCGCCGGAGCTCCCACGAGCGTACGTTCCACATACTGCCTCCAATACCCAATTGACCCTTTGTCTGACCTGTACTGACTTCCCTGTCCGCACCTCCAGACCTCCACTGTGTTCGCGCGCTCCAGAGGCACTGTCACCCTCTTCAGCGAGCCAGGCTTCCAAGGTACCTCCACCACGGTGGACGTTTGGGAGAAATGTAGCCAGAACTTCGCATACGGGTCCGTCAAGTCCATCGACCAAGGCCAAGGCGCCCTCTGCACTTATTATCGCGAGCAGAACTGCGAGGCCGGAAACCATTCTCCCTCGTATCGAGCGGAGTCGCTCGTGGATGATTGGAAATGGCCGAACATGGAAGACTGGGAGGGAAAGGTGAGAAGAGTTTTGATTGTGAGACTGTCGAACTGTATTAACCGACGGTTTAGATCCTTTCGTTCAAGTGCGGCCATTTTCCTCGGGCTCGGGCTCCAGACTCCGATACGGCAGGCGCACTAGAGCTGGAGGCAACTGCGAGTGTCTCGGACCTTCTAGCGATCTGAATTCTGGCCAACAGTCTCGTAGCCTGTCGGCGGCGATGACAGGCAATCAAATGGTGGCCAAGGAATGGTTTCGGACGATGTGGCAGGCGATGGGAGCGGGCACTTCAATATGCAATTAATCCATAAGTTTCGTGTGCGTATATACAAGCCCATTACCCTGTTCCTCCCAATCTCGCATTATTGCAAGGTATTATCATTTTTTCGTACATGAAATCGCAGGACAATAAGGGGAATTATGCGTGGTGAACAAGAAACCGATCAGTCCATCTCCATTACCTTTTCCATCGCTAGTCCCTGTTGATAACTCTCAAACTCCTCCGTGGATTAAGCAGCACACCCCTCGTGCCCCAGAATGCCGGTTCCTGCCCGTCAAGTAAGTCGTCTGTCGAACTGTCCATACTACGTCTCCGACCCAGCGGATCCACACCACCACCTGCTGCTCCTGCTCCACCCGCCCCAGCAACACCTGCTGCCCCCAGATACGATGCCCCGCCTCTTTCATCGCTAGTACGTACTCCGCCAGTGCCCTCACTCGATTGGGTTCCGAGGAAATCCCTTTGTCCGCGATCGGTAGAATTCTTGGTGCTGGAAAGGGTTGCACCGACGCCGTGGGCGGCGTTTGAGCCATCTGTTTTCTCGTGGTTGGAGCGGGCGGCAACCATCGTTGCGTGCTGTTTCCAGAGTTGTACTTGGCGCCTATAGATCCAAGCACAGAAGGCAAAATAGGCGGCGATCAAGAAGAAGACTCCAGCAATAGTACCCGCGATGATGGCGCCGATGTTTGGTCCAGTGTTGCCTCCACCATTGCCCCCGTTAGTGATTTGGGTGATAGTGGCCCCGTTGGGGCCGGTCACGGTATAAGTCTGCGCAGTGCCGGTCTTGAAAGGTCCTTCGGTGGGTGTTTGAACTGGAGCTGTGAGCGTAGCACCGCCGGTCTCTTTGCCACCAATGACAGATTGTATGGCGGAAGGGACAGCATAGCCGTAGCTGCCCTCCAATCCTGCTTTCGAATCGAACCCTCTCTGGTTGGCTTGTTGAGCAAGTGGATTGCCGGTGCCATCTGCTTTGCCGTCCCATGCCTGCAGAGCATTATCGCCTGTCAAGGCCGTGAACTGGTTGCCCCAGGAGAGTGAAGACATGTTGAACGAATATATCCCTGGCGATTCGCAGCCTATCTCGGGATCGATGTAGCCGCCAAGGACGATCATTTGGCCATCCCATACATGGCACGAGTGGCCTGCCTACAAACATTGAAGAAAAGATCAGTCCATGCTTCTAGATCATCAGGAAGACGAGCACTTACCCGAGCATAGGGGACACTCTGTTTGCTCTGGTCAACTTCAATCCATGCGAACGCCGGGACGGAGAGAATCCACATGTCGTCGTACTGTGTCTGGTTTCCTGCGGGTTGGAGGGTTTGGCCGCCGAACATGTAGACGTTGTAGGATGAGCCACTAAAATGAATTAGCAACCTAGGACTCCCTTTAACCTAAATTAGGAAACTTACTCTGCAGCTGCAGCAACTACAGCGCATGGATTAACGCGATATTTGGGCATCGTTCCAGATGTACTTTGCTTATACCAGGTCGATTTGGCGATATCGTAGACGTCAATAACGTTCATTTGCGCCTGGGGCCAAATTAGTAATTAGTACTTTACAAGTGAAAACCTGCAACGCTCTCCGGAAGTAGCCTGGTTTTTGGGATGCACTTACAAAGGTATCGTTGTCTCCACCGGTGAGACCAAGTAAGGTTCCCTGATCTCCAAACCCGGGGATATATACCAGTGTCCCATCAGCGCGGGCCGGAAACGAACTGGTGCCCTGAAGCCCACCTTCGGTGATGTTCCGATACACGCCATCTTGTCCGGCCTTGTTGTCATCCTTGAGATCGTCGACGGCGTCGTTTGAATATCCCGGGTAGGTAAACTCGAGAAGCGATTTGAGATACTTTCGTGGGACCTGATTACTCCAGCCCTCTGTGGTGTAGTCGTCAAGGTGACCACCAAAGTACCAACCGCGGCCCAAATTTGCGACGCTGATACCAGCACCCTCGGCAGCGCGTTGTATGGACTGTCCTGCATCCGCTGCATTGTCACCAGCCGAGCTCTTGGGATCCTTGTGCTCAATCCATTGTTTGTTGCTCACGTTGTATTCCCATAGGGTGTTGGCTGTTGGGCTCTCCTTTGGATCCTCCGAAAACTCGCCACCGTATAGGTAAAGGGACGAGTGCGAGTTCCAGAGGTATCCGAGCGAGACGGCGGGCGGGCCGGAGGGTTTGGGAAGACCAGTAAGCGAGGGATTCGAGATTTGCCAGGACTTGGTTAGGTCTAGGGAGAGGAAGTCGTTGGCTATGTGTACTTGTTAGTGGGTGATGTTTGTTACATAGGAAGTAGATTCATACTCCATGTGTTGTCGCTTTGCTTCGCGTCGGTAATCGAACGGAATCCGTACATGTATAACGTGCCGTTCACAACAGCGGCTGCAATCATTAGCTATCTCTGCATAAAACAGATTGGAAGGGTACGCATACACTGGCCCGCCCATCTTTTGCACACCTGCGTTTCAGTGTCATCGCGCCTTTCCAGCCCATGTTTGTTTACACTTTCAATCGCATCTTGCGGTATCATCCCCCCCTTGACCCCAACAGGAATCATTAGGTCGATCTGCAGCACCGGGAGCATCAGCGCAAACAGTATTGCTAAGAGCCCCAATCGATACAGTTTGGTGTATGAACTCGCTTGGAAGCGTATCTCCTGTCGATCCGTGTCGCTATCGAGGACAGATGCGGACTCCCAATCATCGTCGTCCACCTCTTCAGCATCGCGTTCCGCACGCGCATCGAAGATGTCGTTTCTGCTTCGAAACCGCACTGTTCTCGCAGGCCGCGTCCACGGCTTGGGATACGATAACATCATAGGCGCCGGGCTTCGTACTCTTCGCACCACAGCATCGTCTACAAGCCCAACTTCGGCGAAGACTGACTTTCGTTGGCCGGGTGCGTTGAGCGCGGGTCGGGGCCGTACTCGATCCATTATTGCTCCTAGGCACACGAACGAAACGCGCAGGTAAGGATTGAGAACGAGACAAGCAGACGGCTCGTACAGATGGCGTCGAGATGGAAACGGGCGTTGTAGTCGAGATGCTGGTCAAGTCTCAAGCGAGCGACAACAGGCACGACGTATAGAAGATAGAAACCCAGGCCGGGTTTTGCGACTAAAAGGTCTTGAGAGCGATATTGAGAGTTGCAAGTCGCAACACTAGTACATTAGACAGAAATGTGGAGAAGATGCGACGATAATATGGACGGGAACCCGTGGCCACACAAAACGTCCACCTTTTTCGCTCCGCCCCTGTCAGAGCAGGTTAGAGCTCGGAACGTCATGAGGCTACCGGTATTGGCAGTGATCACTCCATCGCGATTTGGCTGATGTGTGGCAGGGCTGCGGCATTGGCTGCGGCCTATTCTCCCCCGGCCTCTAGTGACGTAAAGCCAAGTTCAGGGGTTTGGACGTCGGAGAGACGAAAGGCGGGCTAGCAAGCTTTGTGCAGTGTATATCGCTGGAATTCCCATGATTCCGTTCGGGCAGTACCTATGGCCTTTGAAGACCTCCATAATAGGCTTGTGGCTCTCTGCCTCTCCACTCTGTTGTGGTGGTCCATGGGCTATGAAAGCACTCTATTCAGAATCGATAAAGTGTTTCAGCCACGATGCCTAAGTGTTGCCTAAGTGGGTACACACTCAATATTCTGCGCATGGTAGGCACTCGAAATAGTCATTTGTGTTGCAGCGAAAGCAGAGAAGGCGAAAAGGTTGACAGCAGGAATCATTGCTTCCACGACGGCTCTCCGTCGTCGTCAAAACCGGCCCATCGGAAGAAGGAGCGGCCGCGGGTTTCCTTCTGCTTGGTTACGCGTCGAAGGACGGCCGGGACGCCGCAGTGGGAGTGTATCCGGGGTGCAAGTTGGGGTTGTAAAAGCGGTAGGTGATGTTCAGGCGCTTGTTCTTCGCGATTGGATGAGGCCATGCAGTGGGTTGCAAGGCGACGGTACCTGGAGAGTACAGATAGACACAAACAATGCATCCATGACGGCGTGAGTTGCGGTACCTGGGTGCTTGTGTGCTTGTGTAGCGCGTCTCTCCCCAGACTGCGAGATCACGCGGTCACGCGGTCACGTGCCGACTAGCGAGCGGGGCATTCACATTCACATGAGCCAGGCCGAGATGCACCAGCAATGGCCATCCTGCCTTCCTCTGGAGCTTGACGATGCTGGAGTTTCGCACGCAGGGCTACAACGGCTACAGCGTCAAGTACTCGCCCTTCTTCGACTCGCGCATCGCCGTCGCGGCATCAGCCAACTTTGGCCTGGTGGGCAATGGCCGCATCTATGTGCTCGGCCTGACGCCAGACGGCATCGTCGCTGAGAAGTGCTTCGACACGCAAGACTCGCTCTTCGACACAGCCTGGTCCGAGGTGCACGAGAATCAGTTGCTCACGGCTGGCGGTGACGGCTCAGTGAAGCTCTTCGACATCACCCTCGCCCAGTTCCCCGTGCAGTCGTGGCAGGAGCACGCGCGCGAGGTCTTTTCGGTGCAGTGGAACCTCGTTGCCAAAGACTCCTTCCTGTCGAGCAGCTGGGACGGCACCGTGAAGATCTGGAGCCCGAATGCCGCTGCCAGCCTGACCACGCTGCCCACTCACTCGTGCACCTACTCGGCCGCCTTCAGTCCCCACAGCCCCAACATCGTCAGCTGTGTCAGTTCCGACTCGCATCTGCGCGTCTTTGACCTGCGCACGCCCGCGTCTGCATCCAACCATCTCACGCTCAACATTCCCATCCACACCCCGCCCAGGCCGCGCATGGGAGTGCCGGCGCCCGTTGGGATCCCACCGTCTGAGGCGCTTACCCACGACTGGAACAAGTACCGGGACACGATTGTGGCGACGGCCGGCGTGGACCGTCTTATCCGCACCTTTGACATCCGCGCCCCCAATGCCGGGCCTGTCGCCGTGCTGCCCGGTCATGAGTATGCTGTGCGACGCATCACGTGGTCTCCGCATCTGTCTGATATCCTCCTCAGCGCCAGCTACGACATGAGCTGCAGAGTATGGACCGACGGCAGCGCTCTGGGTGCCGGCACGATGAAGCAGGAGAACAACTTTGAAAACCCGATGGTCCACGGCGGCGGAAGAGAAATGGGCAGCATGGGCCGACATACCGAATTTGTGACCGGCGTTGACTGGTGTCTTTTCGGCGCGGAGGGGTGGTGCGCAAGTACCGGGTGGGACGAGAGAGTGCTGGTGTGGGACTGCAAAGCTATCATGCAGTGAATCATTTACCACAAAGGTTTTTTGCATCTTGGGCGGCGTTGAAAGCGTGGGGTATGGTATGATATACGACTAGGAATGTATTACACTGCGAGCTTTCTGATCTGAAGTACTACATCCATCGATCCATGGAGCCGAATGGCGGAAACTTGACGCCTCCGTTGCCTTTCCTCTCGTTCCTTCCGCTCCTTTTGCTTTCACTCGCTACACTGCTCACACAATCCCAGCTCCAGGGCACCTCGCGCCCAAGGACTTCATATCCTGCCACTCTTCTCAGTCTTCCCCTGTCTCTTCTCTCCGGCCGCGCTTCTCTCAGCGCTATCCGTGTTGTTTCCTGCATTTCTCGCATCTGTGGTTCCACAATCTGTGTTCGATACACCGGTTCTCGTGGTGACGGGCAAGAGGAGGGGCTTCGTGAAGGTGGAGGAGGTGCCGGTGCCGGTGCGGGAGAATGACGACGCTTCCCATGGCCGTGAAGTTTATGGTGGTGATGGTCAGGGTGGTCAGGATGGAGGTGAAGAGGGTGCATGTGCAAAGGGTGGAAGTGGTGGAGATGCGGATGAAGATGAGGGTGGTGATGGTGAATATACGGATGATGGTCGTGGTGGTAATGGGGATGTTCATCGGAAACTGATATGCCCGGGGTCACGATGTGAATTTTCTCGAGGCGGGGACTACGTGCGCCGTGGCGAATCCGGACGACCTCCTCGACAGTGGATTCATGGGCGGAAGAAGTACGACGATTGTGACCGTGTCGTTTCTTGGCTTCTTTGGGAGAGAGAGCGATCCAACACATGTCTCCTATGTGCGTAGGAAGACTGTGATGGCGGGTAGGACGATCCTCGAAAGGTATCGCCGGAGAAATACGAGGGAAGTGGGCGGATGCGGAGAGGTGGTGCTGAGTGATGGTATGTTGAGGATGTGAGAGGGGCGTAACAGTGCAGTGCGGGTGGTCGCGTTATGGGAGCGTAGTAGTGATCACGTCGGGACATGAAGAAGAATAATGCATTGCTTTGAGAAGGGTGAGGAGGTCGCAGCCTAAGCAGATATGCTACTCAGCACCATCACGCTGTACCTACGTGAGATATCATGTTGGCTGCCAACCCTCCACATGCTCAGCACTTTTGGGGGGAATACAAGACAAAAGCCCTTCTGACGACTACTGGTCCTGGAAGATGCAAACATGTGTTCGTATACAGCGTGCAAGTGACTGCAGCCGGTGGTTGGTGAGGTCACTGAGGTGCACATGCGAGGTCGAAGTGTCTTGGATGACCTCGACGCCAACAGGCACATGACCACGTCCACTCGGCAGTACATCGGGTGAGGCAGCAGCGGACGCGCATCTCAAGTGCTGGATATCTAGCAAATGCCAAGCCCGTGACATGACAGCTCCGCTCCGACCGACCGCAACACCACCACCCGCACGCCCCAACGTCCACCCACGATCCACACTGCCCGCCAGTTCCACCTTCCCACCCTCCCGCCGACCCGACACACCCCCCTCACACACACTCACACACACATAAAATACCACACACGAGGGCCATGGATTCATTGGTCGCACAGTACTCACGGCCGGCGTACGCGGAGGAGGGCCAGTCGCAGGCAGAGCAGCAGGAGCTTTACCAGGCCACGCCGGAACTGTCGTTGAAGTTCGCCCTCCCGCCAGTCGCCCAGTCTTCATCATGGCTGCGCGCAATGACCGACGACTACTCGAACCCCAACTGCCCCATAAAGATTGCGCACGGTACGACGACGCTCGCCTTCCGCTTCCAAGGCGGCATCATCGTGGCGACCGATTCGAGAGCAACGGCGGGCAACTGGATCGCCTCGCAGACGGTGAAGAAGGTCATCGAGATCAACAACTGTCTGCTGGGTACCATGGCCGGTGGCGCTGCTGTAAGCCCAGATACCTGCCTCCGTTCTGCGGACACGGTGTAGTTGACATATACTAGGACTGCCAATACTGGTTGGCATACCTGGGCATGCAGTGCCGTCTCCACGAGCTCCGTCACAAGCGCCGCATCTCGGTGGCCGCAGCCTCCAAGGTCCTCGCCAACCTCGTCTATTCGTACAAGGGCATGGGCCTGTCCATGGTGCGCATCCTCTCTCCCCTTCTGCTCCAGCGGCAGCATTCGATGGAAGACTAACCTATTCAGGGCACCATGTGCGCCGGCGTAACCCCCCAGGAAGGCCCCGCTCTCTACTACATCGACAGCGACGGCACGCGGCTCGCGGGCAACCTCTTCTGCGTCGGCTCCGGTCAGACCTTTGCCTACGGAGTGCTCGACGCGGAGTACAAGTATGAACTCTCGGACGAAGACGCGTTGGAGCTCGGCAGGCGGAGTATCCTCGCTGCCACCCACCGAGACGCTTACTCTGGAGGTTTCATCAACCTGTACCACGTCAAGGAGGACGGCTGGGTCAAACACGGCTTCAACGACACAAACCCCATCTTCTGGAAGACAAAGCTGGAGAAGGGCGAGTTCTCGAACGTCACGGCTGAGATGGAGTAGCTATATTCCGGCAGTCCCTCTGCCGTGTAGTTTCTACCTATGTAATAGATAGACCCCTCCTCGACAACGAGGGCTGAATGAAGCATCCGATCATGTTCGAACACCATTGCCATACTAATCGTGCATGCTTTAGCCCAGCGACTTCTGCTTCTTCTGCCGCTCCATAACCATCAGCACATCCCCCGCACTGTTCTTGTCCCCCTTCTTCTTCTTTGGCCCCCTCTTCCTCTTCTTAGCCGCCTTCCCGTCGTCTCCCTCTCCATCATCTGCATCATCTGCAGCACCCAGCCCCCTCCACTCGGAGAACTTGACTTTCTCGCCCTCCCTCTCCATCTCGTCAGCGTCATCGAACCGCGAGCCGCCGAATCCCAAGTCCATGTCTTCCATGTCCCGATCGCTGGCTGCGAGCTCGGCGGCGCGCTTCTTGAGCCGGGCTTCTTGCGAGTCGGGGTCGTTGATGAGACTGGAGTTGGGATCGAGAGTCCGCACCTTTTTGAGGGCAGCGAGGACGGTGGCATCGGCGGAAGCCTCTGGAGGGGCGGGGACTTTGGGGTGGGAGCGGGTGGTGTTGGCAAAGTAGTCGCGTTTGGCAGGAGGGGGCTTCGTGGAGCTTTCTTCCCGCGGCTCGGATGTTGCACGGTGTATAGAACTCGGTTCGGCTTCCCCGGGTGTCGGTTTAGACGTATCTGCTTTCGCCTCTCCCTCCTCTTCAGACGAGGAGTCGTCTTCATCGTCCAGGTCGGCCAGTGGGTTGAAACTCGAACCCACACCCTCAAAGATATCCTCATCTTCCGACTCCTCTGGCTCTTTTGGTTCTTCTGGCTCTTCTTCCGCCTTTGGCACTGGCAGATTGTGCACATTGACCGGTTCTGTCTCGTCGTCCAGATGGCGGTGAACTTCCACCGGCGTCTCTTCAACCTTCTGCTTCCTGACCTTGCGCTTCTCCTTCCCATCCGCATCCGTGATAATCAGGACTTCCCTTCCGCGCGAGTCCGTCTCGATGCGCGTCTCGCCATTCGCACTGATCTTGCGGAACCCTGCGCCTAAGCTTGGGTACTTCCTCTCGTGCTCCGCTGCGGCGGCGGCTGCGGCTTCATCTCGCTGTCTCTTCAGGTCGGCTAGAATATCAGCCCTGCTCCGCTTGACCCCGGCTACAGGAGGAGGTGGTGGCAGCGCCGTTGCTCGCTCTCCCTTCTTCTCGGCCTTCTCTCTCACGACCGTATCGACCTCCTCCTCCGCGAGCTCATCGAACGCGTCCTCCAACCCCGCATCCTCTTCCACGTCTTCCGTCTGCCCGCCGTCGTTCAACACATCCTCGCCCTTGCGTACGCGCTCCAGCAGCTTCCTGTCCAGGCCCTTGACCAGATGCGTAGCGCTAATGTCCCCGCCTGTAATCTCCTGCACCAGCTTCTCAAAAGTCGGACGGTCGAGCTCACCCAACTTCATGACCTCTTCAAGGTTCTTGATGCGCTTCGCCTTCTCGTCCTCGTCGTCATCGTCTTGGCGCGTCTTCACGCGGTCCGTGTAGCCGGCGGCGAGCCTGGTGCCTTTGGGCGCCGCGGATCTGAACTTCTTCGCCGGGTTGGCTTTCGCGTTGCGCTCGGCCAGCTGGCGCGCAAAGTCGGCCTGTATGGCGCCGCGGCCCACCTGGCGGGGCGTCATGGGGATGCTGCTGTGCTTGCGCGCACCCAGCACGGCGCCCGGCGTGCGCGAGGCCGGGGGTTTGCCTGCGCCGCCATCGGGCTTGTCGCTTTTGGCGCTGGCGCTGGCATTGGCCAGTATCAGGCGGCGGAACTCCTGGTTGTCCATGAAGACGGGTGTTGGCGGGTGTTGGCGCAGAGGCGTTGGAAACTTGGATGGAGAGACTTGGAGTGGTGAGGTAAAGGTCGAGCCGGGCTTGTGGCGGTGCACTACCACACCACCATGGAACTTCACGACTCCTCCGATTTACCCGAGAACTTCTTCTTAACCAGTAGTAAGCAGGCTCATCTTTGCAGACAAGCCATCATCGATGCCTTGATGCTCTTCTCCCACTACCCCTCAAATATGCTGCCGACGCACGTGGTCGTCATAGGATCTGCTCTCCAAGATTCCGACCTTGCATGAAAGACTCGGACTAAGTAGAATGTAGAAGGCACTTAGGAGCGTTAAAACCTGGGGTCCCCACACGTCCTCTTCCGTGTCTATAAGTAGTAGGACACGCCCATCTTTACGTGTCTCCGCTCCGAGGCATTCTCACTTGCCAATTGATGACCATGTTGAAGCTTTTACTAACATCGCTGCTTGCTACTGTGGCATGGTGCCAGAACAACACCAATTCGACCACCTTCACAAATCCCATCCTCGATGCCGAGAACGCCGATCCGTGAGTTTGTCTTTTTTCCGACAGTAACATCACATGTGTTGATTCTTGCAGATGGGTCATTCGGCACGACGACTGGTACTATCTGATCTTAAGTGACTACGACAAAATCAGCCTGAGCCGGAGCAGAGTTCTCACGTACGTCCAACATATCTCATTTGCAATCTTGCCTGTGATCGGCTATAGTGCAAACTAAACAGATTGAATGAGCACTTGTTGACCTGAACCAGAAACTGGAACGACGCAGAGTCAAAGCTACTCTTCCAGGCACCTCCAGGCCTCAATTACTCAACTGATATATGGGCGCCCGAAGTTCACAACTTGAACGGCGCATGGTACATCATTTTCACCGCCGACCCACGAGCCGACAGTCCTCCCCCAGAAGTGGACATGTGGTGCGAGTACAGCTGCCCCGCTGTGCACCACCGCATGTACGGTAAGAATATTCCCACCTCAAGGGCATGCGAAACATACGCTGACTTGGTGATTCCATGTTACAGTCCTCGAAGGCCACGGCACTTCACCATGGACCACCAATTTTACCTACAAATCCCAACTCGACACTTACGACCAATTCGCCATCGACGGAACCTACTTCCAGCACTCTAGCGGCCTCTATCACATCTACAGCTGCTGGTACCGTCAGTACGACGCCTGGCCAGCCAACCTTTGTATCACCAAGCTCGAAAACCCTTGGACCGTCTCGTCCCCCTTCTCCGAACGACAGATCATCTCTGTTCCCTCACTTCCCTGGGAAAAGACACCCTACGGCCGAGCTTCCAACGATCGCCTCTCCTCCAACGAAGGTCCCGAGCAACTCACGAACCCAACCACAGGCCAGCAGTTTGTCATCTTCAGTGCCGCCCGCTCAGACAACCGTAACTACTGTCTTGCAATGCTCGAGCTCGTCGGCACGAACCCTTTGAACCCAGCTGACTGGAGAAAGCACCAGTACCCAGTCTTTTACCAAAATCCCGAGGAGCAGGCATATGGGGTCGGTCATGCGAGCTTCGTGAAGAGTCCAGATGGGACCGAAGACTGGATTGTGTATCACGGGATGAAAGACCCCTTAAATGGATGGTCGGCGAGAACGATACGGACTCAGAAGTTTACGTGGAACGAAGATGGGACGCCCAATTTCCCTAAGCCAGGCTATGGTCCCTATACTGTGCCGAGTGGGCAGGCATGAATCGGTATGCTAACCTGGCCAGAGTCTGCGCTAGGTACTTTATTTGGAGTGGGTGAAAATAATAGAACAGAGGATATCTAGATCGAAGTAACCTGCCCTGGGCACATCCCTTCATCTACAAATACCCAAGTACATGTGCGGGGAGATTGTTAACTCCTCCGCCATGGTAATCCGATGGCCTTATATAGCACTCTTCTCGCGTGATCCTCTCTTAAGCCTATGTTTCTCCGTCGCCTCCTTGATCTTCGTCTGCCGCCACGTGCACTCATCGGCGAAGTCGCAAATTCTGCACTTGAACGCCTCCTCAATCTCCACACCTTTTGCCTCTCTATCACCTTTCCACCACTTGATCTCGTCTCTACTGTACGCATCCACAGTGTCGGGATCATAGACTGTGAATTCATTGCCAATAATTTCGCCCGTCTTAGAATAGCGGTACTCCACACGCAGTATATCGCCGAAAGAGGGCATCGCTTGCTGGAACTCGGAGATCATGAGAGACCACAGAGAGAGGAGGTTCGGGTACATGCGGAGCTCGTTGGCCTGCTGTGTGTCTGGAGGTAGATCTGAGTCGGATTGCATGTTGTCCTCGTCAATGGCCCCCGCCTCTAGCATAAATCCTTCGGAGAAGGACTGGAGAGGGGCCACATTGTAGCGAGCGAAGATGGTCTCTGCATCTACCGTGTTGAGGGAAAGGGATTCAAGCAACTTCCGATATAGCATGAGCTGCATCCACGTCGGCCGCAATGAAGCGCCCTTTGGTTTGGAGAGTACGCCTCGTGTCTTCACGTCGGCAATGTACACGCGCCGATCTGGTTCGAGAGAGCCGATCCAACCGTCGTCTTTGCTCTCCTCGGCCATGTTTCCGCCGGACTTTGCCAAAGCCTGCTCGATGCTCAGCTGGCCCAACGGCAGCGTGCCACCAGCCTTCTCGACCTTGGAGCGGTCGAATTGTTCTTCCATATCAGGGTCCGGACTCGTGAAGCTGATCTCGTCGATGACGCCATTGATAACCTGTCCCTCCATCACGCCCCACACCTCCAATTCTCTGGTGAGTCCAGTGTGGCGCAGAGTGCGCAGACCTTGTATGATGTTCCATATGCGGAGGCCGAAGCGATCCTCCTTGGAGTCGACGCGGACAGGCACTACGGTATGTACTTCTTCCTCCAGCGTCTGGTGTATCTTGGTGCCGGCCTTCATAGCCTGCGTTGGCGGCTTGCGGCCGAACTTGGTGAGCGTGTACCAATACTGCAACTCGCACCAGGCTGGCGATATGAGGTCTGTGACGGAGAGAGGCCGGCGGCTGCGGAAGCGCTCGAGCGGTGCACGTCTGTCATCTTTGGCTGGTGGTGGCCGCTCGATGGGTTGCGGGCTTTGACTCTCTCGACGCGGCTCTTCTCTGGGCACTGCACGCTGTCAGTCGTCAGTCGGGGCAACGCATAGAGGGAGGTGGGTGGCGTCTACCACTGAAAGCACGCCGCGAGAGAGAGTCGTACTCGAACTCCACCGCGCTCCGTGGCCGCAGAGGCGAGCTGTTCGCCCATCGAAGCAACGGCGGGCGAGACTCATTTCTGCCCTCGAGCACGCCCTGTATTTCTACGCTTGGGTAAATTTCCGCGAGCGTGTCTTCGTCGATGTCGCCAGGGTCTATCTCAGATCCATAATCGCTCGGTGCTTTGAGCGAGCGTGTGTCGATATCGATGTCGGGCCCGATGGGTTCGATGTCAGAGCCGTAGTTGCTAGATGCTTCGTCCATGATCGCATTTTCCCGGTGTGGGGGCGCGTCATCGGCGGACGGACGCGGTCGTTCTCCATGTCGCCACTGGCGCGTCATCGCGTTGTGTCGTGAGGTCATGAGTGCCGGCCAATCAGCACACATCTATATATCATGGAAGTGATGATGCTACAAGGGAGTTCAGGTAGACTGCAGTTATAATCATGTACATATATATAGACAGTACAATCATTCAAGCTACCCCAGTGCCTTCAATGCCTCTTCAAAGTCAGGCACGTCGTCCGCGCTCACATTCGGCTTGCTCCATTTCACTGTTCCGTCTCCCGCAACGGCGAAGCTACCGGCACTCTGCCACCGCGTTCCACTCTCTGTTGGCCTGTTCCAAATATTGTCCTGCTTGCCTAGCGCATACACCGAATACAGACTCCATGGATTGAGGACGTGCCAAAAAGAAGACACGCCTAGCCCCCATGCCGCGTAGATGCGCCGTTCGTCGTCAACAACCATGTTGACGGCGCTGTCCTGTGAAGAGTCGGACAGGGACTGGAGCCAGCGGTCGGTAGAGGGCGCGTCGCTGTGCGAGATGGCAATACAATGGACGTCGGGATGCTGTGAAGCGGCGGCGCGCAGACTGAGATAGGTCTTCTCTGCGACTGAATAGATTAGCTATGAAGCCAAGGGAGCATGTTCGTGTCAGTACATGGACATCCGCAGTGCCTCAGAAAGGTGACTATGGTCGGCTTGCCATCAGTAGCGGGCATGACGAACTGGGGGGACGAGGGCGCCTTTGAGCCGACCGCAGGAGGGTCGCTCGTCGCGAGGTAGGATGGAAACATCCATGAACTCAACTCGGTCTGCCAGGACATGGTGGGATCGCGCAATGCTCACAGGAAGGAAGATGGAGATGGGCACATCGCGAGCCCTGTCCTGCTAGGGCTTTGCGGTGTAGAGCGCGCGTCATAGGCGGGGTGCACTGCGAAATCAGTCGGATTTTCACCTCGGCATCCGACACATCCTCAAACTAAACTCCGGATACGCGTCGCCCCGGCATACGGTGTGAATAGACGCGTATCAGGAGGATACAAGAGAGTAAAAATTCTAGATAATCAGTCAGGTAGAGACAGTAAGACATCACGGCAGAAGCAAAAGCATGAAGTTGAATGATTGATTATCGTCAATCGTAGCCAGCGACCACCCACTGACTATGGTATACTACATCGTCGGCACAAAATGTGCACCGCCCATGACCGTGATGAAAACCCGAGAACCGTTGAATAACCCAAACGCCAAGAGCCAAACCGGTGATGCTGTCACGCAAACATGGCAAGCACGACCGATCGAAGGGAAGCCGATGAGGTGTTTAACCACGCTCACCACGGAGACGGCGGGCAAGCTGGATGTCCTTGGATTCTGCGCGCTGTTAGTGGCTGTGCAAGAAAGTGGTGTTCGGAGCTAGACGTACGGATGGTGACACGCTTGGCGTGGATGGCGCAGAGGTTGGTGTCCTCGAAGAGTGAGACGAGGTAAGCCTCGACGGACTCCTGAAGAGCGCCAATGGCAGACGACTGGAAGCGGAGGTCGGACTTGAAGTCCTGTGCGATCTCACGAACCAGACGCTGGAAGGGCAGCTTGCGGATCAGGAGCTCAGTCGACTTCTGGTAGCGACGGATCTCACGGAGAGCGACGGTTCCGGGCTTGTATCGGTGGGGCTTCTTGACACCGCCGGTAGAGGGGGCGGACTTGCGAGCAGCCTTGGAGGCGAGCTGCTTGCGAGGGGCCTTGCCACCAGTGGACTTGCCTAGAGGGCGTTAGTTGGATGCGTGCGAAGCGGGGGGGAAGGCGCGATCGCGGTGGTGGTGTCGCGATGCTGGGTGGCGACGTGTGCGCCAACACCAGCAGCGCGAGACATGCGACGCGATGCAGGCGAGGCAATAATACTTACGGGCTGTCTGCTTGGTACGAGCCATTGTGGTTGATGACTTGTGGGTTGTGGGGGATGAGAATAGTCGGGAGAAGTGGTGGTGGTGGTGGGCGGGTTGGAGTGTGATGAAAGAAAGTCAAGAGACGGGTGGGCGCGGGCTTATATGGGCAGAGGGCGGGGGCGCGGCAGCCTGGATCAACAATTGCTGTGATTCCACGCTAGCGTTTCTCGTTTACCTGGCTTTACGCTGCCTTTGCGCGCTTTCTTCTGCAGTCAAACAGATCACCGAATTAAGCGGGGGCTTGGCGGAAAACCACAAGTGATCCAGAAAGCGCTGCGCTCGGGCCGCGTGTGATCTGGCGCGCCTCTCGCCTCTTCATAACAGCCCGACACGCGCCCCAACCCACATCCACCATCACGCTCGCGCTCTCCATCCACAACATCAACAACCAACTACTCTTCTCCAAAAAACCCCCAACCCCCCCCCCACACTCTATCAACATGACTGGTCGTAAGTCAGCCCCATATCTCCACTCGCGTCTCTCCTCGCGTCTTGCACTCGCTTCCACCTTCACTTTGCCCTTCACTTTGCTTTCCAGCTTCACTGCTAACTCTCCCCAGGCGGCAAAGGTGGCAAGGGCCTCGGCAAGGGCGGTGCCAAGCGCCACAGGAAGATTCTTCGCGACAACATCCAGGGTATCACCAAGCCCGCTATCCGCCGTCTCGCCCGTCGTGGTGGTGTCAAGCGTATCTCTGCCATGATCTACGAGGAGACCCGCGGCGTGCTCAAGACCTTCCTTGAGGGCGTCATCCGCGATGCCGTTACCTACACCGAGCACGCCAAGCGAAAGACTGTCACCTCTCTCGATGTCGTCTACGCGCTCAAGCGACAAGGCCGTAAGTTGCTCCGCCTCTGCGCATCCCATCACTTCTAACATCACCAGGCACTCTCTACGGTTTCGGTGGTTAAGCGTCTTTCTTCGTTACGATGTTCATTTCGACAGTGCGTCGGATGGCTCGGGATGGTTGGGTCTGGTTCATGGTCATGCCTTGTATTTTACGATAGGCCTCGGAGTTCACGGTTCAGCGGATAACCAGGGAATGATACCATAATTCTTCAATTGCTGTCTTAATGCTGTGATGTGCCTTGTCTGTGTCTTGATCTTGTTTCGCTTGACGTGTTTGTTGGGGTTGTGATGCTGGACGTTGACCGTCGACCGAATCAGCTCTAGCGTGATGTGAATAATCGCAACACATGATTGCCCAGTTCTATTTCCCTCTGATGTCGACAGCGCTGGATTGTATGATACGAGGGTTATTATGCATGAAGATAATACGTCGGCAGCAGCTACATTGACCTGCTTACCCGATCACTAAAACAATCGCGTTGCATCTTCCCAGCGTTGCATCGCCGTTTCTCTCTTTGTTCATGAGGGGCATGTCTTTCCTGCGTTCAGCGCCATGTTTCCTCTGTGTAGCGACTCCGACCATCACAAAGGCAGCTCCTTCGGAACCCTTTTTCCATCTTGATTCCCATGTCCTCTACACTACAATTTCCAGTCTCGTTGACTGCACCTTGATTTCGACCACCACTCTTCTTACATCCCCTTTTCCGACCTGTTCTGCTTTTCCGGCCGCCCGACTAACGCCATTCGTTTCTCCGGTCCTCCATGTCGATCCGCCTGCCCGTACAAAATGACCTCAGCGCGCCAATGCCACTGCCATCAACTCCAAAGTTGATATCGGGAGTCACCATGGCTCTAGCGCACCCACCCCGCGCGCTGTTGTTCGATGTGTTCGGGACCTGTGTCGATTGGCGAACTACGGTAACACGCGCCTTGGACTCTCAAGCACATTCGGCATTGAATTCTGCAACCGCCTCCCTCGCTTCCCAATTGAGAATGAGAGCGTCGGATATGACGATAGGTCACTGGGGCGAGTTTGCACAGCAATGGCGTAATTCCTACAAGGCTTTCACGAAGAAAGTGGCTGCCGACCCAAGCATCCCATGGAAGACGATCGACGAACACCATCTCGATTCACTCAAGGAGTTGCTAGAGGAGTGGCAGCTAGAGGGGCTGTGGCTGGATGATGAAGTGCGAGCGTTGAGCTTAGTCTGGCATCGACTGGATCCCTGGTCCGATTCCTCCGCCGGTATCACACTGCTCAATCAGCTGTTCTGTGGGTGCCTATTCTTGAGCTCTGATCCCTACCTCTGTACTGACCCTTAAGGGACTGTCACCCTCTCCAACGGCAACTTATCTCTCCTCTCCGACCTCAAGTCCCACGGCAACATGCCCTTCACCCATATCTTTAGCGCCGAGCTGTTTGGCTCGTACAAGCCTTCTCCCAAGGTATATCTCGGAGCTGTCGAGAAACTTGGCCTGCAGCCAAAAGACTGTGCTATGGTCGCGGCGCATTTGAACGATCTTCAGGCCGCCAAATCCCATGGTCTACAGGCAATCTACGTGGAGCGGCCCGGTGAAGAGGACTGGTCAGTTGCGCAAGTAGAGCAAGCGATGCAAGATGGCTGGGTGGATCTTTGGATCAATCATGGTGGAGGAAACAGTGGCTTTGTCACGGTGGCGAAGGAGCTGGGCATCGAGGTTCCTGTGGCCAAGCCGAAACGCTTGAGCTCGTCTGCATAGGCTACGTGAGTCGGAACTATACGGATACATGGGCTGTTAGACGGTCGTAGGTGCTTTTACTCTCATCATGCATATGCATAGGTTGTCAATCAATAATATTATGTCTTAGTAACTTTGTTGATGCTGGTACAGGTTTTCATATTCAGATCCAACTGTCACACCTGAACCAAAAACCACGTACGAGAACACCAACGGTAAAATTCGCCAACAACCTCACAACCTATATCCGAACTAGTCAGTATCATAGCTAGCCACTTTTTAAGTATTTTGGTTGGTGCATTGCTGAGATATGCGCACCGTGCGACTGGGTGCTCGCTCGAAGCAATACGACCACCCATTAACTAGAACACGATAACAGCCTTACGAGTAGTTTACTAATAAGCCCGGCAAATCACGCAGATTATACGCCTGGAGGTATGTTGATAGTTCCCTTCAAAGTAGTCTAAGAAGACCCTTTCTACATAGACAATGATAATAATAGTAGTAACAGTAAGGTATATTAACTAGAGGCATACAAACTGGAACACCCAACGTGAGCCTTGCTTAATCTTTAATGAATAGTCTAGCCACTTACATATAATCGATTATTGGGTTCCCTGAATAACAATTTTCCGACGAAGGGGTTGAATGCCGAGAGGATAATCTGGGGTATTGCACTATAACAGTTAGCGCAGCCTTCTGGGGTAACTAGCTCTGCGGGGTCTAGCTCGACATCACAGATCCCCGACACCCTCGGCGAGCGTCATTATACTCCATCTGGCCGATCCCTTTGCCGACAGCTACTTTTAAGCTCAGATTCTCACTCATCCCATAGACTGCACTTTGCGATCGGATTGGCGTTATCACCCTCTACACGGTACACAAATCCCCGTCCGAGATATCGTCATTACGCCTTTATACATACTACACCAAACATATTCCTGCATCCACGACAACCAAGGGAAATTAACAAGAACTTCGCCCGTTTCCCTAGCAACCGTAAAAGACAACACAGAGGTATCAACCTGATCATTAAAATGGTACAAACACATCTACAAGACCGTGTGTATGCAGATTCAATAGCGGACCCCGAGAGTTTCTGGAAACGACATGCCGAGAATGTCCACTGGCACAAGCAACCGGCAAGAGTTTATCAGAGAACTAAAAAGACGCTGAAGAAGAGTGGCGTTACGCATGACCACTGGAATTGGTTTCCTGAGGGAGAAATTTCAACAACATACAATTGCGTTGACCGTCACGTCATGAATGGAAATGGTCAGAACGTAGCGATATGCTGGGATAGTCCAGTCACTGGGAGTAAAGAGAAATACACATATCAGCAGCTCCTCAACGAGGTTGAAACATTGGCAGGTGTATTAAGAGAGGAGGGTGTGAAGAAAGGCGACGTTGTCCTTATATACATGCCCATGATCCCGGCAGCATTGTTCGCTATGCTGGCTATTGCACGTCTTGGCGCAGTTCACGCTGTCGTCTTTGGTGGCTTCTCGCCCGCTGCACTTGCACAGCGAATGGAGGCAGCAAAACCTCGTGCCATCATGACAGCCTCCTGCGGGATAGAGGGGAACAAAGGACCAACGGGTTGTGAGTGATGCCAGCATCCGAAACATCTAAGACATACACTGACCTCGTGCCATACTCTAGACAAACAGCTCATCGAGGAGGCGATCGACAGGTCGAGCTTCAAGCCTAACAAGACAATCGTGTGGCAACGGGATCAGCTACGTTGGGACCCCGTGTTGAAAGAGAATGGCCAGCGTAATTGGCAACGCTTGGTGAAGAGCGCGCGGAATCGGGGATTGAAGGCGGAAGCTGTACCCGTGAAAAGCGACGATAGTTTGTACATCATCTATACTTCAGGTCAGTAGCCAACCGTCTCAATTGACTTTTGAGACCTGCCTCATGAAAACTAGGCTCACTCGAGTTATAGGCACGACTGGTTTACCAAAAGGCGTGGTACGGACCGCTGGAGGACACGCGGTGGGCCTCAACTTTTCCATCAAGTACCTGTTCGGCGTACACGGTCCGGGAGATGTCATGTTCACTGCGAGCGACATAGGCTGGGTCGTCGGTCACTCATACATTGTATATGCTCCACTTCTCGCTGGCGCTACCACCGTCCTGTTCGAAGGCAAACCGGTCGGAACCCCGAATGCGAGCACATTCTGGCGTATCATCCGGGAATACAAAGTGACGACAATGTTTACAGCGCCTACAGCCTTGCGAGCGATTCGACGAGAGGATGGCGATAATGAGTACTTCGAAAAAACGTATGGCGAAAAAGGCGGACTCTTGACTCTTCGGGCTTTATTCCTGGCGGGAGAGCGAAGTGAGCCAAGTATTGTCCAGATGTACCAGAGGCTGCTCCAGAAGCATTGCGCCGATGGCGCTGTGGTAGTCGACAATTGGTGGTCATCGGAGTCTGGGTCACCTATCTCGGGCATTGCTCTGAGCGCTGCGACTGGAGACGACTTTGGCTCGAAGCGTCGCGACCAACCTCTTCCAATCAAGCCTGGGTCAGCAGGGAAAGCCATGCCGGGATTTGATGTACGCGTCGTAGACGACAACGGCAAGGAAAAGAAGCGGGGAGAGATGGGCAACATCGTCATGGGTATACCGCTCGCACCCACGGCTTTTACGACACTCTGGGAGGATGAGGAGAGGTTCTACAAGGGCTACCTGAAACGGTTTGACGGGAAGTGGATTGACACGGGGGACGCAGGCATGATCGACGAAGATGGATACATTTCCATCATGTCGCGGGCGGACGATGTTATTAACGTAGCAGCTCACCGCTTCTCTACCGGTATGATGATTTCGAAACAGTTCCACTGGATAGGCCTAGTTGATAGTATGCTAACAGCAACAGGAGCCATCGAGCAAGCCATCACGACTCACCCCGACATCGCTGAAGCGGCAGTGATTGGCATTCCGGACCAGCTCAAAGGCCATCTTCCTTTCGCCTTCATCACACTGTCAACGCACAACCATCCCTCGCCGGCCGTTCCTGAGGATGGGCTGGCCCAGCAGGTGCAGAAGCTAGTCCGCGAGCAGATTGGAGCGATTGCAAGTCTTGGGGGCATGATCCAAGGCAAAGGCATGATCCCGAAGACACGGAGCGGGAAGACGTTGCGGCGCGTGCTCCGAGAGCTGGTTGAGAATGCGACGCACGGGGAGATGGACAAGGAGGTTGCCGTGCCGTCCACCATTGAGGACCGGGAGGCGGTTGAGGTTGCGCGGACCAGAGTCAAGGAATATTTCAGGGTCAAGGGGGAGCACTTGCACAAGGCCACCGAGGCAAGGGCCAAGCTGTAGTGGATTGCAGTGTAGTGGATTGCAGTGAAGTGAAGTGCAGCGAAGTGCAGTGAATTGCAGTGGATCGTGGTGACTAGTGGTAAATTGTAGTGTGGCATCTGGTGTATCTGGTGTATCTGGTGCCTGGTGTATATCTAGGTAGTGTGCAGAATGCAAAGATCTCTGATCAAACACGGTCACTCCACGACCACTCCACGACCACCCCACGACCACGGCCATGGGAGACACGGACCGCAGATGTCGGAATCAACGGTCGACGGTCCGAACTCTGACCCAAATGAAGCCTGTGCATATTCAGGATCAGGAAGGAGCGCCACCGCCTGCCTGCAGCATGTACCAGCATGTACCAGCATGTACCAGCATGTACCACCCGCCAAGGCCTTGTGAGCTGCTGGCGCGCTGGCCTGGCGGGCTGCGAGGGCACAATAACACACGTACGAAGATGTGGACATGTGGACATCTGGAAGCAGTCGACGAGAGCGCCTCACGTGCTGTGCAATGGCTGCGGGTGCTGCAGTGCAGTGCAGCGGTGCAGCGCGATGCAGAGCCTGCCCAGGCAGGTTGGACCGTTTCCAGCGACCTGGAGACTGACCAGGGAGCTCCCCGTGTGTAAATTTGCCTGCGCATGTCGTTCGATGCCGCGGAGTCGCGGCTATTTGGCGTTTCACCAGATGTTTGCTGGTGGACGCATCTCTCTTCGGTGCACGATGCCGCCGGAAGTGTTTCATGCAGCGAGGTCGCGAGGTCACGGCGGTCACGGCGGTCACGACGGTCGTTGGGCGACGGCCAGTGCGAGGACTACGAGGACTATTGGCCGCTGGGCCGTCCACGGGTCTGCGAGCTGCTGCGAGCTGCGAGCGGGCGGAGGGTCGGACTGCTGCTTCTGCCTGGCGGCGGAGTCGGGCGACGGGCGGGCGACGGGCGAAGCGAGCACCAGTAGTAGTGGTGACCACGGTGCTAATTTCTCTTGTGCACGCCGGCCGACGGCATGGGGGACGGCATGGGGGGGGGGGGGGTGGAGGGGAGGACCAAGGTGGCAGCAACACGGCCACCATTATTCACACCTGTACCGCCGACACTGGGGCAGGCGGGCGGGCATGTAGTTGACCATGACCTCCAGCATCTCCCGATATACAAACACACACACACACACACACACACATATATATACATGTACATATGTACATGCTCTAGATACCTGTCCCTACTCCAGGCCCTGCTATCGTGCAGGCAGTGCGGCTACTAGCCAGACACGACGACGGAGCTTGGGCTAGGCCAGCCGCGCCAGCTAGGCCTCACAGGTCCACGGGTGCACTACTGGCGAATCCTGGGCCCGTTGGCAGTTGCTCGACCCGCCCAGCCAGCCTCCAGTCAAAACTCGTGCCGTCGTCGTCCAGACTCAGCGCTGTCACTGCCCTCTCCCCCATCGCTCTGCTGCGTATCTCTGGTATCTACCGCGTGCTTGCCTTTATTGCACGTCGCCCCGACAGCTCGCCTCCACCCACGCCCCCCCCCCACACACACGTCCGATCCCGCGCTCATGCGACTCTGGCGACAGCAATAGGTAGACGGTAACAGAGCACCCAAGCCCCGTCCGTTGTCGACTCATCGCTTGCTCTTCACGTGGGAACACGAGCCCTCCCCTGACAGCAGCGCCGTCTCGCCCGCCTCCACTCGACGGAGCGACCTGCCTGCCTGCACTGCTCTGCTCCCTGCTGCTCTGCTGCACTGCTCTGCTCCGCTGCTGCACTGCTCCAAACACTGCTCCAAACACTGCTTTTCTGTGCCCAACCCCTCGCTCCCACGCCTCACGCCTCCCCTCGCTCCCTCCCGCCTCCCGCTGCAGCTGCATCGTGGCCGGCCTCCCCATCTCCATCTCTGCTGCCATCGCTCTCGTCTCGCTCGCCGTCGCAGCCTCGCACGGCCACGGCCCAGAACGACGTCCGCCACCGCCGTGTGCAACACCCAACGCACTGCGCTTCGCCGTCTCATCCCGTCTCCATCCTCCCCCCTCCCCGCCTCGCAGCGCCGCCGCTTCGATTCATCGCAGCCTGCAGCTACCCGCGACACGACACGCGTGCCTGTACTCCTGGTGCCGGTGCGCAGTCTGAGTGAGTGAGCCTGTTCGTCACCTTCCGGTCCACGACAGCGTCACCGTGCCCTGCCCTGCTCTGCTCTGCTCTGCTCTGCTCTGCTCTGCTCTGCTCTGCCCTGCCCTGCTGTGTTGTGCTTGTGTGCACCCGTAAATCAGAGCCAGCCCGCGTAAGCTGAGCCGTCAGCTGCTCTACCCTGTGCCTGCCTCTTCCATCCGCTCGCTCCTGCCCTCCGCCTCCTTCCTTCCTTCCTGCTGCGTGGCCGGACTTCATCGCGCCTGCTCACCCAGCCAGCCGCTGCTTCCTCCGCTCGTCTCTGCAACCGCACCGCACCGCACGACCGCCGACACCATGGCAGGGAAGATGACGCTGTACAAGCTGGTGGTGCTGGGCGACGGCGGCGTGGGCAAGACGGCCCTGACCATCCAGGTAACCCCCCCCCCCATATGTCCTTCCAACACAGTACTGGGTGCTAACCGCTGCAGCTCTGCCTGAACCATTTCGTCGAGACGTACGACCCCACCATCGAGGACTCGTACCGCAAGCAGGTGCAGATCGACGGTCAGTCGTGTATGCTCGAGGTGCTCGACACGGCCGGCCAGGAGGAGTACATCGCCTTGCGCGACCAGTGGATACGCGACGGTGAGGGCTTCGTGCTGGTCTACAGCATTTCCTCGCGCTCGTCCTTCACCCGCATCCAGCGCTTCCACAACCAGATCCAGCGCGTCAAGGAGACGTCCATGTCCGGCTCGCCAACCTATCCCGGCTCGCCCCTGACTGCCACCTCCATGGGCGCCTCGCTCGGCCCGGCCCCCGTCATGCTCGTCGGTAACAAGTGCGACCGTGTCACGGAACGCGAGGTCTCGACCCAGGAGGGCAGCGCCCTGGCCAAGGAGCTTGGTTGTGCTTTCGTCGAGGCCTCGGCCAAGAACTGCGTCAACGTTGAGAAGGCCTTTTTCGAGGTTGTCCGCCAGCTGCGCAGCCAGCGCATGGGCGGTCGGGAACCGAAGCGAGTAGATCAGCGCCGCACCCGCATCAAAACCGGGGACAACCTGACCGGCGACAACCAGCGCGGCGCCCGGAAAGCCCGTAACAACCGAGACGGCCGACCCGGCAAGGACAAGCCCAAATGTGTCATTTTGTGATCCTCTCGATGCTCTCTGCTTGATTCCCCGTCTTTCCAGCGTTCTCACTGCGGCGCCTCTTATTCATTACATTTATGTTAACGACTGACGACGCAAGCCTTCGTCTCACTCCCCCGTCCCTACCACATTTTGCCTCAATCTCACCTCACCCTCACGACCTTGCGCGTCCTCATCATGAAGCGATAGAACCAAATCATCAGGCGTCGGCATGGGAGCGGCGTTTCTACTGAATGCGTTGGAGCATTCCGTCTTGTGCTACGAGACCCCGGAGTTTTTGGAGTACTTTGAATCATCGAAATCGAGCAAGCGGTCGTCTTGCATGGCGAGGCACGGCTGGGCATCCTCTTCCGCCATCTGCGTGCGATATGGCTGGCTATCTGTCTCCAGCTGGTCACAGCAGGACAGCTGTCCCACTGGAACCTGCCACACAAAAGTACCGGATCATCACAATCTTCTTCACAGACTTTGCCATCTCAGGATAACAGGCGCGGGGCCCCTTCTATCTTTCCCGGTGCTACGTTTTCTGCATTCTTTTTCACCTGTTTGTGGAGGAAATTGGTCTATGTTGCTTTCTTGCTCGAAACGTGGGGATACCCGTTTTATCATGTCCACATAGTGCGCAATTATGAAAAAGAGACTAGATTTACGCATATATACTTCTTACTTCCATTCTCTTACGTCTAGTAGCATAAAGCTATAGATCAAGTTGTGATATAACCTTAGTAGCTTAATAATAGATTATATATAGACGCGTAGATAGTATTAAGACTACCTACTATTACTATATATATTACATATATCACGTGCTTAAATTAATATTATATAAGATAAGCTTTTTAAATCTTAGTTTTTTATTACTCTACCTGCGATCTATATATATAGACAGCTAGCTCCCTTCTCTAGCTATCTACTTAGATACCTAATTTTCTAGCTCTATTTACTATTAAATTTATATTTTCTTTTTCTTTTATAGCTATATAAAGACCTTTATATAAATATAGTTATGTTATCTTATATATATATAGTTAGGCTATTACCTCTTCTTAACTCTTATACTCTACTACTTTGTTTAATAAGTTCTTATCTCTAATAGAATATAGCTTCTTTTTAAATATTTATAAATATAAGAGGATAGACCCCGTAACCCTTAGGCACAGCCCTTAGAGCCTGCTAAGGAAGCCTACTAAGGAACTTACCTAGAACTAGCCTAAGACTAGTATATAAACTCTCTATAGTACTTCCTATAAACTCTATTAAATTTAATCTCTTTAACCTCTAGTCTTGTCCTAGACTTACTAGAACTTAAGAGAAAGAATTACTAGAAGTATACTACTAAGAACGTCTTTAAATAATAAGCTTTTTAGCGTGTATGTAAGTACTATAGTAGTAAAGCTAGAATAACTAGAAGATCTTATTATAGCTTAGGCTACGCCTATGCCTAAAGGATAGAGCTTAGTTAGCGCGATAGAGTATATAGCCTTTAGATTACCTTTAGGCCTTCCTTGTTACGAATATTTATATTCTTATTAACACTTATTACAGTTCTACTTTAAGGCTAGTCTATTATATTAAATATTTGTTAAACAGAAGCTATAAAAGAGACAGGATAGCTTCTAAATAGGCCCTAAACAATGCTGTCTTACAGCAAATACTTGCTACTCTCTAATCTCTTTAAACTTTGCAGGATAACGACCGCGCTGCGCTCTACTAGCTTTAAGAATAACTTAATAAAGCCTGTAGAGCTATCTCTAACCTTGCTACTCTAGCCCTAGCAACTCCCTATTAGAATACTACAGATAATACTATCCCTCCTACCCCTATAGATAAGACACTAGCTAGTAACCTAACTAATACAGCTAATCTGCTAGCAGCACTTACAGCACTCCTCCTAGTTAAAGTTAAACTACCTAAGTTACGACAGAAACTGCTGCCTGTAGGAACTTAGTTCTCTAGAGATTTAATCTCCTTTATAGCTTAGAAGGTTACTATAGAACATAAGCTTTAGGTTAACGTTAAGTTTATTAGTAGCCTAACTAACTAGTTTATGTTTATTTAGGGCAACCTTACGCTAACAGTCTAACACAAAGTAGCCTTATACTATTAGTAAGGTAGGTTTAATAGTTAGTATAACTCTGTAAACTTCCTTACTTACTTAGAATTCTGCTACGCAGATGTCTACGCTAGGGAGAAGGCACAGGCATAGCTTAAAGGTCTCTACTAGCGAAAGGATAAGCCTTTCCCTAAATTCCTAATTTGCTTTAATACTACCCTGTAGCAGGCAGGAGGAATAGAGTAGTCTAATAAGTAGAAGCTAGGAAAGCTTAGACGCGCCCTTAATAAGAATATCTGCACTATTACCTTAAACTAAGGCGTCTCCTGTACTAATTATAACTAAGTAGTTTATGCTTACAGCGTAATTATAGTTAATATTAAGACAACATAGCTAGAAAAACAATACTAATCCTACTAGCCCCTAGGACTAAAGCTAGCCTAACTACAGTAAGATGCCTAAGGAGATATTATTATGTCTCCTATACAGGCGACAGGCGGCTAATCTTGTAAGGGCTAAGGTAAGCTATAAGCTAATTAGATTCTAGATAATCTTTTCTACTAGCGTAGAAAGAAAGGATAGTACACAAGATGCAGTTAGAGCAGATACGTTATAAAAGAGTGTAGTAATATAGTAGTAGTAAATATAGTATCCTCCTAAGAAGGCTCTATGCTTACAGACGTAGCAAGCTATAGCACGTTAGAGAAAGCATAGCCTCTACTTTAGATGCGAAATAGAAGTAGTATAAGGATATTAGGGCAGAGAAGCAGTTAGACTATAAGACAGACAATAACGTAGCTAGTATTTTAGGGAAGATAGATAAGGCGCTATTCTAGGTCCTAGCCTTCTTAGAGGATATACTCTACGTTAACGTTCTAATTAACTTAGGCTACTAATGTTTCTGTACTATAAGTAAAGCAAAGGTAAATAAGATTAAGGCAGATTGCTTAGAAATTCTACTACGTTGCCTTCGCTAAGCAGCTAGACTTATACAAGGACTAATAATTACTTAGATAGTAATTTTATCTTATAATATTAATAGTTAGCAAACACGGCTTATAGGGTATGTAATACCTAATCTAGATTATAATGTAATATTTAGCCTTCTATAGCTTTAGCACTTTAGAGTTACTCTCTAGGCTAATTAAAAGACTCTAAAGATTGCCTAAGTACAAGGATTAGTAGTCTAGGAAACGCAGCAGCGCTAACAATACCTAAAACTAGTTACTACAGTCTTGTTACTAGCCCTCCTGTCCTAAGGCCTAGATAACCTCTAAAGATAGCCTAACAACACGCTTATTACAAACCTCTAAGATATAACCTAGGTTCTAGCTATTACGCTCCTAAATAGAGGAAGTAACAAGAAAGAACTTACTAAGGATAGCAAGGGCCTCCCTAAAGAACTTAAGTTATTCTAAGACCTATTTAATAGAGAGAAAGTAGCAGGTCTTCTACTTTACTAAGGCCGCATAGACTACTATGTAAAGCTAAAACTCTAATAAGACAGCTCTCTTCTAGAAGCACTATAGGGCCCTCTGTACAGCATGCTAAGAGATTAGCTTATTAAACTTTAGTAGTAACTTACAGGCCTACTTAATAAAGGCTAGGTATAAGTAAGTTCTTCCTCTATAGGCGCGCCTGTCCTTATAGTAAAAAAGCTAAGAGGAAGATAGAGGTTGTGTGTAGACTACTGCGGCCTAAACGCGCTTACTAAGTAAGACTACTACCTACTTCCTTTAATTAAAGAGACTTTACGCACCTTGTCTACTGCTAAATAGTTTACTAAGCTAGACATTTAAGCAGCCTTCTACAAGCTCTGTATTATAGAAGGAGATAAACCTCTTATAGCCTTCTAAACTTACTTTAGACTCTATAAGTAGCTAGTCTATCTATTTAGTCTTACAGGAGCTTCTGCTATATTCTAAAGATACATTAACAGAGCGCTAAAAGAGGTACTTAGCCTATTTACTACTGCGTATTTAGATAACGTACTTATCTATTTAAATAGAAGCCTTTAAGATTATATAGCAAAGGTAAAGTGTACACTAATACTCCTTAGTAACGCAGGCCTCTATCTTAATTTTAGAAAGTGCTAGTTCGCTATAAAGACAGTTAAGTACCTAGGGTACATAGTTAAAGCAGGACAAGCTATCTACTCTAACCCTAAGAAAATTAAGGCAATTTGTAAATAGAAAGCCCCTACGTCTATACAAGGTATTTAAAGCTTTGTAGGATTTGCTAACTTCTACAGAGACTTTATATTAAACTTCTCTAAACTAACAGAGCCCCTTTATTACCTCACGAAGAAGGATGTGCCGTTTTAATAGACAAATAACACTAAGAAGGCCTTCTAGAAGATTAAGAACGTCTTTATAGCAGGGCTAGCCCTAGTACTATAGGACCTAGAAAGGGACACGTTAGTAGAAACAGACTACTTAGGAGAAGCGACTAGAGGCTGCTTATTACAGTAGATTAGTAGTATTTAGCATCTAGTTGTATACTACTCTGCTAAGCTAACACTAGCAGAGCGTAACTACACTATCTATAATAAAGAACTCTTTATAGTTATTTAGTACCTAGTTACCTAGATACTAGAACTCTAGAGCGTTGCGAAACCTTTTGTTATACTTACTAACTATAAGAACCTTAAATACTTTATAAACACTAGAGTCCTTAGTAAAAGGCAGCACTAGTAGGCAGAACTCCTTAGCTAGTTTAATTACGACCTCTGCTATTGCCTAGGACATTTAGCTAATAGGCCTAATGCCCTAAGTTAATAGGACTAGGACGTTAGAACCTTATAACTGCAGGAAGCTGCCCTAATAACGCCCTAGACAATCTAGGTTATAGCAGTAGATGTAAGTAATAATAAAGTAATACTAGGCTACTAAATATTTACAAATACGCACATCTAAGCTCTTTAGGACAAAGCTATTAAGGCTAACCTTAGACACACTATCTACTTAAAAGTAGTCTAATAAGGCAACTAGCAGTTTTCCTCTAGTGTAGATACAAGGTAGTAGATTAGTAACTACTTAGTTAGCGCGCATAGAACTCTAATATAGAGAGGAGTTATATAGCTACTAGTATAGGAACCCCTTATAACAGCTATTATTTAGCGCGTACATAAGTTAAGACTCGCAGGGCACCTAGGAAAGAATACTACGTTCTAGTTAGTCTAGCGCAGCTACTACTAGGATAGGATATTAGAAGACGTAACCTAATACGTTAGAAACTGCTACTACTACAGAGCCTATATCTTAAGGAAGAAGCGCTAAGGACTCCTCTAACTACTCCTAATTACAGATTAATTCTAGTCCTAAATCTTAATTAACTTTATAGTAGACCTTCCCTAAGCTACGCTAACGTTGCCACGTTACTTACTTATTATTATAAACTAACTATCTAAGTTTATTTAGCTAGAAGTAATGCGTACTATAGAAGCTAAGGATTGTGTACACAGGTTTTAAGACGTATAGTAGCAATTTTATAGCTTCCCTTCTACTATTATATCTAACAGAGGTTTAGACTAGCTAGGAGCCTTCTAGAAAACACTATGTAAGATTATAGGCATTAAGTAGCTACTCTCTACGTTGCATTACCTACAAACTAACAGGGGCATAGAAAGGGCTAACTAGGAAGTCTAGGTAGTCTTAAGAATAATAGTATGCTTTAAGCAGATAGACTAGGCAAACTGCCTCCTAGTATATTAACTTACCTTAAATAACAGGGACTCTAGCGTTACTAGCGTTAGCCCTAACTTGCTACTTAACAGCTACAACATTAACCTCCTATAACAGGTTAAGGTCCCTAAAACGTTAATAAAAACACTACAGGGCTGTGCAGTCTACTTTGTAGACTATCTAAAATAGAGAGTAGAACTAACTTAGGCTGCGATCGCTTTCCTGCAGTAGTAAATACAGGAGGCTACGAACTAAAGTAGATAACTAGCAGAACGTTTTAAGGTTAGAGATAAGGTGTAGTTTTCTATGTAAAATGTTAAGATAAATTAACCTAGCAAAAAGCTAGATTTCTTGCAAAATAAGTATACTATTACTGCCGTCCCGTCCTTACTTACTATAGTTCTTAATCTCCTAGAGAACCTGCACTAAATAATCTATGTTAACTTACTTAAGAGAGCTGCAGAGGATCTGCTCCTAAGCTAGAAGCTAGTAGATATAAGGCTAGGCCCTACAATTATACTAGAGGAGGATAACCTAACGCTAAATAAATAGGAGGTAGAGTCTATCCTTCGCGCTAAGAACGCGAGAGGAAGAGGCAAGCGCTAAGTGCTTGTAAAATAGAAGAGCTAGACTACGCTAATATAGCACCTACTAGAGGACTTTACTAATATAAAGGCCTTATAAGAATTTAAAGAGAAATAGAGGGATGCATTACACTACAATAGGCCCTAGAGACAGGCAAAGAGGAAACTAAAACAGGTTTTATTAAAGAAGAGCACAGGCCTGACCCTATAAGAGGGCTGGGACGAAGAAGCTAGGAAGGCAAACTAAATTCCTACAAGACTAGCAAAAGCTACTAGGATTACTAAGGGAGCAGACGCCCTAACTACTAAAACTACTAGAAGGGCAGGCACCCTAACTAACACTAAAACTAAACTACTAATAAGGCTCTAACCTTACTAAAGAGAAGCGTTCTAGAGACCTTAGCTAGGCAAGTCCTAATTAGGATTGTCTAACTCTAACTCTAACTTGTCTAGAGCAGACTTATACATAGTCTTAGATAATAACTTATTATCCTAAGCGCTAGTAGCTAGGGCTTACAAAGCTAGGGCTTACAGAGCTAGGGCTTACAGAGCTAGGGCTTGCAGAGCTATCCTAGAGCTACTAAGAAGACGCTAAGCCTAATTACAAGCAGTGTTACAAGTAGCCTAAGTAATAGAACGTAACTACTCTAGCGACAGCTAATTAATACAAGGAGTCCTGCTGCTACTAGAATAACTATAACTAGAGGTAAACACGCTAGCGCCCTAATAGTAACTATCTAAGAGAAAGAGGTTATCCTGTATACAGGCATTGTAACTTTAGGTACTAGGAGGAAGAGGCAATAGTATACGCTTACAGGGGCGCTAGTAGCAGGGGACAGGAGCTGCATAACAGGGAGAAGGCGTTGCAGGTAACCTAGTAAACAGGTTAAAGGTAGGCACTAGAAGACCTGTAAATAGATTAAATTATAGAGACAGAGATGCAGAGGATACTAACAGCTAACCTAAGAAAGGGTTAAACTAGGCACTGCTAAGAGTTAACAGCAGGGAATACATAGATAGAGGCGCTAGGAGGGCAAGCAGAGCAGGAGCTAGGGCTAGGCAGGTAGCGTTTATTACCTTTAACTCTTTCTAGAAGACATATTAGCAACGTTAAACTAATAGAACTAGGAAGTCTACTTACAAGCATCTTAACCTAGACATTCTATAGACCCTTAGTCTGCCTGCTTACCTACTTAAGATAATAATAAGTTAGGTTAAATTACTACTTAACCTAATAGTGCGCGTCCTAAATTTAGTAGTCCTAATCCTAGAACGTGCGCTGCACAGTAGTTACTACATTGCAGATATTACAGTTTATAGTAGTTAGAGTTCTAATAGCACTAGGCAGTAACAGTACTAAAGAGGACCTAATAACAAGAGCATTTAAGAACAGATTGCTAGAAGCTATAGCAGAAAGGTCTAGCTAAGCTAGAGCAGACAGATTATATTTAACAGGAGAGAGACCTGTCTACAATGCCTAAAGAGTATGCTTATACGCGAGCTTCTAGTTACAACAGAGCCTTAGGAACTCTTTACTAAAGCGTAGGTACTTCCTAGACTTCTTACTAGCGCTCTAAACAATTGTACTCTTTAACACTATATATGTATTACTGTTTGCATAGCTATTATTAGTATAATTAACGTACTAACAAGTATAGGCACGAAGATTAGAGTTAGAGGCTAGAAGTAGATCTAACTACGTGCATAGTGCTTTCTGCTTCTAACAAGGTTTACACTTGTTAGCAGATCCTATTAGGTATCTACAAAAACGTTAGTATAGTAAAAACAAGGTAAAGAAAGAGCTAACACTACTTAAGATAACTGTACATCCCTAACTAATTTATGCAGCTAACGCAAGTACAGAATCCTTCTTTAACATAACTAAACTCCTTATTATTACTATTACTAATAAGCAGGTAAGTGCTAACTTTATAACGCAGCTTCTTGCGCAGAGAGGACTTAGGCTACAGACATAAATAGTAAGCTAAGACGTAAAACTAGGAATGCTGTAATAATATACTAAGGAACTGCGCGCGTAACTACAATCTCTACTAGGATTTAGAGAATTACTACCTCTGCTAGTACTAGAACTAGAAAGGGGGGAGGACGCAGGGACGAACAAAGCCATTGCGTAACAAAAGGTAATCTAAGACAAAAGAGAGACAGCGACAGGGGGAAGACAGAACGACAGCTAATAGGTAGAGGAGGGAATAAGTAGGAGAAAGAGGACAGAAGGAGCTAAGAGTTTATTATAGTAGAGACCTTACTAAGTAGTAATACTAAGCTAACGCTGCACTAACGCTGCAACATTACATAACTGCGCTAAGACTAGAGCCTAGAACAACTGCAGGACTATAATATTACATAAGCACTAAGCTTAGAGCAACAATTAGCCTAATAACTAACTTTCTAATTATAAAAATTTTTTCTGTATACTACAGCGGCCGTCTAAAATTATAATAAAGAACAACAAGAACACGGTATAGGAGGGGGGTATGTTATAGCTTAGGCTACGCCTGTGCCTGAAGGATAGAGCTTAGTTAGCGCGATAGAGTATATAGCCTTTAGATTGCCTTTAGGCCTCCCTTGTTACGAATATTTATATTCTTATTAACACTCATTGCAGTTCTACTTTAAGGCTAGTCTATTACAGATCTAAAAGTAACTTATCTAGGACTTTATTAGTATAAGTACCTAAGAAGAGGTAGTAAGAGAAATAGTTAGATAGTAAGTAAATTAGAATACTTTAAAGCCTCTAGAATAACTAAACGTTAACGTAGGTATACTAGAGACCTCTAACTATTTATTTTATTAGCTTACTCTAGCTTTCTATAATAGCGTTAGTTTTATAGAAGCCTAGTTAGAAATATTTATAAAAGTATAAGTATAGAAAGTACTCTAAGCTACGCTAAGCGCTCTACCTACAGGCCTTACTATAACTCTACCTACTATACCTACTATAGTTCTACTAAAAGAATCTATTATAGTACTAGTTAGACAAATTAAAGTACCTAACCTAGAACTTTATTCTAGAAACTATAAGGAATACTGTTACTAGAAGTAGAATATAAAGTATAAGCTAGAATAAGATAGCTTATTTTTTAGATACCTACTAGGATATATCTTTAACTAGCTAACTAGTAACACTTCTACTATTACTATATTATAAGTAAATAGAAATAAATAAAGCTTTATAGAAAACCTGTAGAGCTACTTTAACTTTAACTTCTTTAATTAGAAAGTAGGTTCCTACGCCTATAAGAACCTCCTCTAAATACGCTAAAGAGGCTCTTTACTTAATAACTTTAATACTAAGTTCTTTATATACGTAAATAACTTAAAAGAATATAAAAACTATTCTCTATTAAAAGAAAGGTACTTAGAAGTAATTTAAAATAACTTCTATAAACTATTAATTAATGTAGAACTACTAGAAGAATATAATTTAGAAACTAATAGCCTGTATTATTAGAATTTAAAAAAAGCTAGATTACATAAGAGAAGATAATTATAGCTATTATCTTAACTTTTATAAAAGTAACTCCTACTAAGCAGAGAACTCTAGTAAAGATCCTATAGATATTAACCTACTTAAGTTTACTAGCTAATAAAGTAACTTAAGCTTCTCTAAGAAGAAGTATATAGAATAGGCGTTACTAAAAGAATAGAATAAGCGCTAGAAGGTAAATCTCTACTTATAATATAGAAAGTAAGAGTATAAAGTTAAAAAGTATTCTCTAGAACCTGCCTAAAAGCTAATATAGGCTAAAGCTGCTATTCCTACTACTAATCTAGCTACTTCTAAATTAGAAAGTACTTTAGATTTAGAAAACTAAAGACTTTTAGCTAAAGGCGCTGCTAAGGGTACAAATATTAGTTAGTTTAGAAAGGATAAATATAGGTTCTAGGTATAGGATTTAAAGAGTTTTATAGATACTAGCCTAATAAAGGGTTAATAATAATCTACTTATTTATAAATAATAAGTTTGTTATAAAAATACTTTTAGATATAAGCTACTTAATAGTAGCTCTTATAAGTAAAAGCTTTTTAAAGAAGACTATAATAAGTATTAGCGTGTTTATTTATTTACGCGTTAATTTAAAGGTAAGTAGAAAAGAGATATACATAGACTAGAGAGTCTATATATTTCTAGATATAAAAAGATACTAAGAAGAAGTTTAAGCTTATAAAGTACTTAGAAATAATAAATAAAACTCTATTTTAAGGAACTTAGTGTATTAAAAACTAAGTAAGCTTAGTACTAGTAAAGAAGTCTATTTATATTAGATGTAATAGACTAGCCTTAAAGTAGAACTGTAATAAGTGTTAATAAGAATATAAATATTTATAACAAGGGAGGCCTGAAGGTAATCTAAAGGCTATATACTCTATCGCGCTAACTAAGCCCTATCCTTTAGGCACAGGCGTAGCCTAAGCTATAACATACCCCCCTCTTATACTGTGTTCTTATTATTCTCTATTGTAATTTTAGACAGCTACTATAGTGTACAGAAAAAAATTTTATAATTAGAAGGTTAGTTATTAGGCTAATTATTACTCTAAGCTTAGTGCTTATATAATATTATAGTCCTACAGTTATTCTAGGCTCTAGTTTTAGCGTAGTTATATAATATTGCAGCGTTAGTACAGCGTTAGCTTAGCGTCGCTACTTAGTAAGGTCCCTACTATAACAAACTCTTAGCTCCTTCTATCCTCTTTCTCTACTTATCCCTTCCTCTACCTATTAGCTGTTGTTCTATCTTCTCCTTATTACTGTCTCTCTTTTGTCTTAGATTACCTTTTATTACGTAATAGCATCGTTTATCCTTACGTCCTCCTCCCTTTCTAGTTCTAGTACTAGTAGAGGTAGTAACTCTCTAAATCCTAGTAGAGATTATAGTTGCGCGCGTAGTTCTTTAGTATATTATTATAGCGCTCCTAGTTTTACGTCTTAGCTTACTATTTATATCTATAGCCTAAGTCCTCTCTGCGCAAGAAGCTGCGTTATAAAGTTAGTACTTACTTACTTATTAGTAATAGTAATAATAAAGAGTTTAGTTATATTAAAGAAGGATTCTATACTTGCGTTAGCTGCATAAATTAGTTAGAGATATATAGTTATCTTAAGTAGTATTAGCTCTTTCTTTACCTTGTTTTTACTATACTAACGTTTTTATAGATACCTAATAGGTACTATACGTCTTAAAACCTGTATATACAATCCTTAGCTTCTATAGTACGTATTACTTCTAGCTAAATAAACTTAGATAGTTAGTCTGTAATAATAAGTAAGTAACGCAGCGACGTTAGCGTAGCTTAGAGAAAGTCTACTATAAAGTTAATTAAGATTTAGGACTAGAATTAATCTGCAATTAGGAGTAGTTAGAGGAGTCCTTAGCACTTCTTCCTTAAGATATAGGCTCTATAGCAGTAGTAGTTTCTAACGTATTAGGTTATGTCTTCTAATATCCTATCCTAGTAGTAGCTGCGCTAGACTAACTAGAACGTAGTATTCTTTCCTAGGTGCCCTGCAAGTCCTAACTTATATGCGCGCTAAATAATAGCTATTATAAGAGGTTCCTATACTAGTAGCTATATAACTCCTCTCTATATTAGAGTTCTATACGCGCTAACTAAGTAGTTACTAATCTGCTACCTTATATCTGCACTAGGGGAAAACTACTAGTTACTTTATTAAACTACTTTTAAGCAGATAGTGTGTCTAGAGTTAGCTTTAATAGCTTTATCCTAAAGAGCTTAGATATACATATCTATAAATATTTAGTAGCCTAGCGTTACTTTATTATTACTTACTCTTACTACTACAACCTAGATTATTTAGGGTGTTATTAAGGCAGCTTCCTGCAGTTGTAGAGTTCTAACGTCCTATTCCTGTTAACTTAGGGTATTAGGCCTATTAGCTAAATATCCTAGGCGATAGTAGAGGTTATAATTAAACTAGCTAAGGAGTTCTGCCTACTAGTGCTGCCTTTTACTAAGGACTCTAGTGTTTGTAAAGTATTTAAGGTTCTTATAGTTAGTAAGTATAACAAAAGGTTTCGCAACGCTCTAGAGTTCTAGTATCTAGGTAACTAGGTACTAAATAACTATAAAGAGTTCTTTATTATAGATAGTGTAGTTACGCTCTGCTAGTGTTAGCTTAGCAGAGTAGTATACAACTAGATGCTAAATACTACTAATCTACTGTAATAAGCAGCCTCTAGTCGCTTCTCCTAAGTAGTCTGTTTCTACTAACGTGTCCCTTTCTAGGTCCTATAGTACTAGGGCTAGCCCTGCTATAAAGACGTTCTTAATCTTCTAGAAGGCCTTCTTAGTGTTATTTATCTATTAAAACGGCACATCCTTCTTCGTAAGGTAATAAAGAGGCTCTGTTAGTTTAGAGAAGTTTAACACAAAGTCTCTGTAGAAGTTAGCAAATCCTACAAAGCTTTAAACACCTTGTATAGACGTAGAGGCTTCCTATTTACAAATTACCTTAATTTTCTTAGAGTTAGAGTAGATAGCTTGTCCTACTTTAACTATGTACCCTAGGTACTTAACTATCTTTATAGCAAACTAGCACTTTCTAAAATTAAAATAGAGGCCTACGTTACTAAAGAGTGTTAGTGTACGCTTTACCTTTACTATATAATCTTAAAGGCTTCTATTTAAATAGATAAGTACGTCGTCTAAATACGCAGTAGTAAATAGGCTAAGTACCTCTTTTAGCGCTCTGTTAATGTATCTTTAGAATATAGCAGAAGCTCCTGTAAGACTAAATAGATAGACTAGCTACTTATAGAGTCTAAAGTAAGTTTAGAAGGCTATAAGAGGTTTATCTCCTTCTATAATACAGAGCTTGTAGAAGGCTGCTTAAATGTCTAGCTTAGTAAACTATTTAGCAGTAGACAAGGTGCGTAAAGTCTCTTTAATTAAAGGAAGTAAGTAGTAGTCTTACTTAGTAAGCGCGTTTAGGCCGCAGTAGTCTACACACAACCTCTATCTTCCTCTTAGCTTTTTTACTATAAGGACAGGCGCGCCTATAGAGGAAGAACTTACTTATACCTAGCCTTTATTAAGTAGGCCTGTAAGTTACTACTAAAGTTTAATAAGCTAATCTCTTAGCATGCTGTACAGAGGGCCCTATAGTGCTTCTAGAAGAGAGCTGTCTTATTAGAGTTTTAGCTTTACATAGTAGTCTATGCGGCCTTAGTAAAGTAGAAGACCTGCTACTTTCTCTCTATTAAATAGGTCTTAGAATAACTTAAGTTCTTTAGGGAGGCCCTTGCTATCCTTAGTAAGTTCTTTCTTATTACTTCCTCTATTTAGGAGCGTAATAGCTAGAACCTAGGTTATGTCTTAGAGGTTTGTAATAAGCGTGTTGTTAGGCTATCTTTAAGGGTTATCTAGGCCTTAGGACAGGAGGGCTAGTAACAAGACTGCAGTAACTAGTTTTAGGTATTGTTAGCGCTACTGCGTTTCCTAGACTACTAATCCTTGTACTTAGGCAATCTTAAGAGTCCTTTAATTAGCCTAGAGAGTAACTCTAAAGTGCTAAAGCTATAGAAGGCTAAATATTACATTATAATCTAGATTAGGTATTACATACCCTACAAGCCGTGTTTACTAACTATTAATATTATAAGATAAAATTACTATCTAAGTAATTATTAGTCCTTGCGTAAGTCTAGCTGCTTAGCAAAGGCAACATAGCAGAATTTCTAAGTAATCTACCTTAATCTTATTTACCTTTACTTTACTTACAGTACAGAAACATTAGTAGCCTAAGTTAATTAGAACGTTAACGTAGAGTATATCCTTTAAGAAGGCTAGGACCTAGAATAGCGCCCTATCTATCTTCTCTAAAATACTAGCTACGTTGTTGTCTGTCTTGTAGTCTAACTACTCCTCTGCCCTAATATCCTTGTACTACCCTTATTTCGTATCTAAAGTAAAGGCTACGCTTTCTTTAATATACTATAGATTGCTACGTCTGTAAGTACAGAGCCTCCTTAGAAGGACACTGTATTTATTACTACTATATTACTGCACTCTCTTATAACGTGTCTACTCTAACTATACCTTGTACACTATTCTTTCTCCCTACGCTAGTAGAAAAGATTGTCTAGAATCTAATTAGCTTATAGCTTGCTTTAGCCTTTACAGGATTAGCCGCCTGTTGCCTGCATAGGAGACATAATAACATCTCCTTAGGCATCTTACTATAGTTAGGCTAGCTTTAGTTCTAGGGGCTAGTAAGATTAGTATTATTTTTCTAGCTGTATTATCTTAATATTAACTGCAATTACGCTGTAAGCGTAAACTGCCTAGTTATAATTAGTACAGGAGACACCTTAGTTTAGAGTAATAGTGTAGATATTCTTATTAAGGGCGCGTCTAAGCTTTCCTAGCTTCTGCTTGTTAGACTACTCTATTCCTCCTGCCTGCTATAGGGTAGTGTTAAAGCGAATTAGGAATTTAGAGAAGGGCTTATCCTTTTACTAGTAGAGACCTTTAAGCTATACCTATGCCTTCTCCCTAGCGTAGACATCTGCGTAGTAGAATTCTAAGTAAATAAGGAAGTTTGTAAAGTTATGCTAACTATTAAACCTGCCTTACTAATAGTACAGGGCTACTTTGTGTTAGACTATTAGCGTAAGGTTACTCTAAATAAACACGAACTAGTTAGTTAGGCTACTAATAAACTTAACATTAACCTAAAGCTTGTATTCTATAGTAACCTTTCAAGCTATAAAGGAGATTAAATCCCTAGAGAACTAAGTTCCTACAGGTAGCAGTTTCTGTCGTGACTTAGGTAGTTTAACTTTAACTAGGGGGAGTGCTGTAGGTGCTGCTAGCAGATTAGCTATGTTAGTTAGGTTACTAGCTAGTGTCTTATCTATAGAGGTAGGAGGGATAGTATTATCTGTAGTATTCTAATAGGGAGTTGCTAGGGCTAGAGTAGCAAGGTTAGAGATAGCTCTACAGGCTTTATTAAGTTATTCTTAAAGCTAGCAGAGCGCAGCGCAGTTGTTATCCTGTAAAGTTTAAAGGGATTAGAGAGTAGTAAGTATTTGCTGTAAGACAGCATCGTTCAGGGCCTGTTTAGAAGCTATCCTGTCTCTTTTATAGCTTCTGTTTAACGAATATTTAATGTAATAGACTAGCCTTAAAGTAGAACTGCAATAAGTGTTAATAAGAATATAAATATTTATAACGAGGGAGGCCCGAAGGCAATCTAAAGGCTATATACTCTATCGCGCTGACTAAGCCCTATCCTTTAGGCACAGGCGTAGCCTGAGCTATAACATTAGAAATATAAGAATCTAGATCTAATTACTTCTATAACTGTAAATTTACTATTCTTCTAGTTAAGCTTCTTACTAGGTTAGGAATTAGCTATTTATTTTCTATATTTTAACTAGACCTTATCTTTTATATAAAGTAAAGAAGCTTCCTAATAGTACACGTTAGCGTACTTTTCTAACTAGAGCTAGGCTTTAGCTATAGCTAACTAGATAAAAGCTATAGTATTCTTATACTTTTCTATTATAGCTAAAGTAGATTTATTAAGTTTATTAATAATCTAGTGTTTCTCTAGTACTATTGCGTTAAAATCCTATTAGACTAGATCTACGTTATACCTGTACTAGAGGAAGAATAGACTAACCTTAGTTAACTTAGCTATTCTTCTATTTACTATAATCTAGATAATTAGCACTAGCTTAGCCTAATTAGACTAATCCTAGTTATAAAGAGCTTAAAATATTACTTTAATTATTAAGTTTATGCATTCTATAGATTTATTAGTTTCTAGGTAAAAAGCTGTTAAGAAGGACCTAGTAATGTTAAGACGCTAAGTTAAAGTCTTCTAAAACTTATCTAAGAACTAGCTTCCTTCATTAGTTACTATAAATCTAAGAGCTAGTAGTAAGCTATAATATACTTAATAAATGCGTTAACTAGTGTTTATATAGATAGGTCTAGAAGAGCTACAAGTATAACTCCCTTACCTAGTTAATTAACTACTACTAAGAGGTTTCTAAAACCTAAGCTTTTAAGAAAGCTAGTAATAAAATCTATAGTAGTTTCTTTTTATATATAATCTAGGAGCAGTAACAGCTTTAGAAGACCTTATTTAAGCTCTTTCTATAGATTAGTCCTTCTATAGATATTATAGTTCTATATAAACCTTAATATTTCTAAGCTTATATTAAGCTAAAATAAGTTTTAGGTAAGAATTAAGTACGTGTTTTCCTATCTAGGATAGCCTGTAATAGAGTTGTTATAGGTTTTAGTAATTATTTATATTTATAATAGTTCTAAGGTAGGAACTTATTTCCTCTCTCTGTAATAGATAAACTTATTATCCTCTATTAAGTATTTAGAAAGCTATATCTTTAGGTTTAGCTATAAAGAGAATTTCTTTACCTAGTTATATAAGGCTTCTAGCGTAGCTTAGTATACTAAATTAGCTTTAAAAGCTTCTACTTTTAAAAGACTACTTATAGCTTCTAGAAGTGTAGTAGAAGCTATTTAGACTTAGACCTAGTAGGCCTGTAGGCTAGTTTCTCTACTGTCCTTAGTATTCTGTTAGTTTAAAATAGGTTTTAACAGCTAGAAATACTTCCTAGGGCCCCTACTATCTTCTAGTTTAAGTTTATCTTAGTCTTAGTAAGATAACGTATTAGCTCTAGTATTTAACTTTCTTAGGTAGTATATAAAGGTTATATTATACTTAGTAAGTTCTTCTACCTAGTATATATAATATTTAGTAAAGATCTAGGCTATTATAAAGTATAGTAGGTTTTTGTAATTTATATATATAAAGAACGCTTAAAGTTACTTTAAATTATTCTACTATTCTTTTAGGTAATTAATAACTATAAAGAGCTCTTTATTATATATTATATAGTTGTATTCTATAGAGAAGTTCTTAGTAGAAAAGTATACTATAGTTCTTGAAATACTATCCTTATAGAGCTGTAATAACATAGCTCTTATACTATAGCTAGAGGTATCTAATTCTATAATTATTTCTAGTTCTAGGTTAAAGTTAGCTAGTAAAAGGTCTTTAATAAACTCTTCTTTAAGGCGTTAGAAAGCCTTTTCTTGTGCATCTCTCTATTAGAAGGACGTGCTCTTCTCTATTAGTTCTGTAAAAGGTTTAATAATACCTAAGAACTTTAAAATAAACTATTAATAAAAGTTTGTAAATCTAACAAAGCTCTAGATACCTTTTATAGAGGTTAGAGTCTTCTATTTCTTAGTAGCAACAACTTTAGCAGGATCTATTAAGATTCTTTTCTCTACTTCTACTATAAACCTTAAATACTTAGTTAATTTTACTAAAAACTTGTATTTTTTAATATTAATTTAGAGGTCTGTAGCGCTAAGCTTCTAGACTACTTTGCGTACCTTCTATTTATAGTCCTTCTTTAATCTATCTAAGTAGATTAGGACGTTATCTATATATGTAGAAGTATAGTTATCTATTATATCTCTAAGCACGTAGTTAATAAAGCGCTAGAACGTACTTAGAGCGTTAGCTAGACTAAAGAGGGTAACTAGCTACTTATATAGGCTAAACCCTATTTAGAATATAGTCTTCTATTTATCTTTTTCTATAATTCTAATATAGTAGAAAGCTTGTATAACGTTAAGCTTAGTAAACTATTTAGATTTTATAATATTCTAGAAGGTCTCTTATATAAGTAGAAGAGGATACTAGTCCTTTTATATAAGAGCGTTAAGTGCTCTATAATCTATATAGAATTAGAGTCTCTCTCTAGGCTTCTTAGTAAAGAGCACTAGGGCTAAGGCGCTAGAGTTACTAACTTAAATAAACCTATGTTCTAGGTAGGAGTTTAGTTTTTTCTAGAGTACTAGTAGCTTATCTTTTAATATACTATAAAGGGGTCCTTATAGAGTAGCTACTTCTTTACTATCCTTTTTCTTAAGTTTAATTTTATAGTCTATATTAGCACTTTACTAGAGCACTAAGATATTAGATATCTTCTAGAAGAAGCTATTATAGAGGTCCTTTAGGTATTCTAGTAAGGTAGCCTAAACTTCTTCTAGACTCTTAAGAGGTTTTATCCTAAAGGCTTTCTTAATATCCTTAGAGAATAAGGCGTAAGCCTTAGTCCTTTTCTAAAAGATTACCTTATTTACTTCTTTTAAAGAGGTAGAGAAGATCTAGACGTTGTTATCCTTCTATAACCTCTTAATCTAAGTAAAGAACGCAGTAGCTCTAATCTAAGTAGTAACTTATTTCTTTTTATATTAAATCTAGATCTCTATATTTTTAATATAAACAAACTTCTTTACTAGTACTAAGCTTACTTAGTTCTTAATACACTAGGAGTTCTCTAAGATAAGGTCTTATTTATTATCTCTAAGTACTTTATAAGCTTAAACTTCTTCTTAGTATCCTTTTATATCTAGAAATATATAGACTCTCTAGTCTATATACGTCTCTTTTCTACTTACTTTTATAATAAGTATTAGTATATTTATTTATTTACGCATTAATTTAGTCTTCTTCTAAAAGCTTTTACTTATAAGAGCTACTATTAAGTAGCCTATATCTAAGAGTGTTTTTATAATAAACTTATTATTTATAAATAAGTAGATTATTATTAACTCCCTATTAGGCTAGTTTCTATAAAATTCTTTAAATCTAACACTTAGGACCTATCTTCATCCCTTCTAGACTAACTAATATTTGTACCCCTAGCAGCGCCTTTAGCTAGAGGTCTTTAGTTTTCTAAATCTAAAGCACTTTCTAATTTAGAGGTAGCTAGATTAGTAGTAGGAATAGTAGCTTTAGCCTGCGTTAGCTTCTAGGCAGGTTCTATAGAATACTTTTTAACTTTATACTTTTACCTCTTATATTATAGGTAGAGATTTGCCTTCTAGTACTTATTCTATCTTTTTAGTAACACCTATTCTGCGCGCTTCTTCTTAGAAGAGCTTAAGTTACCTTATTAGCTAGTAAACTTAGGTAGGTTAATATCTATAGGATCTTTACTAGAGTTCTCTGCTTAGTAGGAGTTACTTTTATAAAAGTTAAGATAATAGCTATAATTATCTTCTCTTGTGTAATCTAGCTTTTTTTTAAATTCTAATAACACAGGCTATTAGTTTCTAAATTATATTCTTCTAGTAGTTCTACATTAATTAATAGTTTATAGAAGTTATTTTAAATTACTTCTAAGTACTTTTCCTTTAATAGAGAATAGTTTTTCTATTCTCTTAAGTTATTTACGTAGGTAAAAAACTTAGTATTAAAGTTATTAAGTAAAGAGCCTCTTTAGCGTATTTAAAGGAGGTTCTTATAGGCGCAGGAACCTACTTCCTAGTAAAGGAAGTTAAAGTTAAAGTAGCTCTATAAGTCTTTTATTAGCTATTAAGCTGTATTTTATATACGCTATTCTAGTTTCTTACTAAAACATCTCTTTTGCAGTAGAATTCTAACTCTCTACTATATAGAGCTTAGTTATATATTTTAACAGACTTTCTTAACGTAATTTCTTATAGAATAGCTCTAGACTAGGCGCAGGGAGCTCTCTAATTAATGCTTTAAGTAATAGTACTTAAGGAACTAATACCTACCTTTAATTAGCTTAGAAGAGTATTCTCTACTCTCCTGCAAGAACATGCGTTGCGTACGTTAACTAGAAATAGCGTAGAGATCTTTACTATATTAGGTAGAGGATTACTATCTAAGCTACTAAGTAGATTAGGTTAGCCTCTTTCTAACTAAAACTAGAGCAGGGGCAGGTCTAATAAGAAGCTCTACCTATATAGAAAGAAGCATTTATAGTTCCTAATTACATACTAAAAGCTTAAAATAGTAATTATAAGAAAACCTAAAAGGCTTCTAAAATATATACGTTAGCAGATCTTTAATAATCTACACAGCAAGCTATAGAAAGATCTCTAAGCGTTAATTAAGGCTAAGAAAGGTTAGATAATCCTAACTAATGTAACTAATTAGCCTAGCACTAAGTACCTAGGTAGTATTATTACTACTCTAATTAACCTAAGCTTTATGCAAGGAGCTTTGCCTAGCGTATTCTTAATAATAGATTTCTCTACGCACTCTCTCTTTACAAGTACTATCCTAGATAATAGAGTAGCTGTACACCTTATTAATAGCTTAGACCTCTTAGTCTCTAGTACCTTTAAGGTTGCTAAGGAGCTGCGCACTATTAAGGCTAGAACACAGGCCTTTCTAATTCTAGAAGTAGGTACTTATGTACTTAAAGAGATTATTAATAGCTTATAAGGTACTTCTACTAAAGACCTTACGCTTAATAACGTAGCTGTAGTTAAAGGATTTTATATTAATATTATCTTAGAAGCTTATCTATAGTAGAAAAGGGTATAGTACCTTAGGCTGAATAACACGCTAAGAGTAGGAAATCTGTTAAAGAGCGTAGTATTAGCTACTCTAAAGCGTAAATATAACCTTATATTTATTAAATACAAGCCTGTTTCTATTTACTCTATTATAATAAGTATAATACTAACTAGTTATACGCTCTAATTATAGCGTATATATCTATAAGTAGATACTAAAGAGTTATAGTATACTAGATTAAGTTACCTTAGGCTAGAAGCTCTATGTACTCTCGTAAGCAAAGCGCGCAATGTATAGATTAAGAGAATTAGTTATAAGTAGTTTAAGCACTACGCAGTTACGTACGCAACGTAGGTAATTTTAAGGTAATTAAAAGAATAATTACTCTAGCTGTACTAGAGAGTCTCTTAGGACCTATTTAACATGCTAGGCAGGAGGCTCTATAAATAGTAGTTACTTATCCTAAAGTGTAATTATAGTAAGAAGCTCTATAACTAGAATCTATAGTATAAATCTCTCCTAGAGATTATAAGAGTATTTAAAAGCTTTGCAAGCTTCCTATAGACGCAATACAAGCTCGCAATCTGCAAAATACAACAGGATAATAACGTTACAACGCTCCCTTAGCGTAGGAAATCCTAATTTAAGCTCTAGGTAGAGGAGAACAGGATTAAAATTAAGCTCTTGCCTCCTTACACATATAAGCTAAATAGTAGAGTAGAGAGAGCTAGCTAAGAGATTATAGAGAAAGTAATTAAGATAAGGATTGCAGCAAACTTCTCTAAGAAGCTCTAGCTAGAGGTAGTAGACGCTGTAGTGTAGCTCTATAATATAAGCTCTGCGCACATATATAAGATAAAATTACTAAATAAAGTACTAGATAGTTAGATACGTTAGTACTTCTACTAGTATAAGCTTAAGCCTGTAAGATAGGTAATAGTAGATCTACGCCTAGATGAGAGTAGCGTGTACGCCTATAGCTGTTACGTATACCTATTAAATAGAGAGCGCGCTACTAGGCGTAATAAGAGAGAATTTAAAGTAATCTCTAGAGGCTATATTAGGTATCTTATAGGCTATAAAGCCTTAAATATCTATAGAATATAGGTCTCTACGCTTAACTAAGTAATTATAACGCAGAACGTAACCTTTAATAAAGCGCTCTTCTATTAAGGTAATAATTAAAAGATTAATAAAGAAGATGCTATTAAGATTGTTAACGTTCTACACAAAAACGAGATTATTAACGTTAGAGAAGCTCTTAAGGAGCTAGTCTTTAATAAACTAGAAGAGTAGTAAGAGGATGTAGAGGTTCCTTTAACTACTAAGTAGTAGCTTAGGGGTACTAAGGCTAGTAAAGTAGAATCCTCTAGTAGCTAACTAGAGGATTAAGCTTTACTAAGTATAGCAGGTACGTAGGTAACGCGCTTAGCTAGCGAGTTACAGAGAGTCTATAAAGAGTAGAAGAAGCTCTCTACAGGCTTTCTTTCTCTAGAAGCTACACTATTACTAGAGAGCCCTAGAGTAAGCAGTCTCTTATTAGGAGATTATAGTAATTTGCCTAGCAGTTACTAGGACACGCGTTTAACTAGAGATAGGGATAAGCTAGGGTTATAAAGACTAACGTCCTACCTAGCTAAGCGAAGCTTAGCAGTACCTAGTCTAAGCTTTAAAGATAATTTATCTCTTACTTTAGGCAAGACTATGTATAGATTAGTTAAGCTACTAGAAGTAAACTAATAATTACTAGAGTAGCTAGAGTTAGCTACTTAAATACCTCTTAAACGCAAGTACGTAAAGCGCGTCTAGGGCCTTTCTACGCAAACAAGCTATAAGTACTATAGAGAGAATCTAGATAATCTAGGAGGTAGAGGAAGCGCTAGTGTGCACGCACTAATATACTTAGAAGCTAAGAGCTCTAACTTTAGGTATACCTACTTCCTAAGAGTAGAGAAACTCTACTCTTAAGATAAAGAGCTTAAACTACTATATTTAGTAGTAGCTGTAGCCCTTAACAGGCTAGCAGAAGCTTATATCTATAAAGATAAGTTTCTAAAAGAGCTTTAAAGATAGAATAAGCTTTACTTATACTAATTTAGTAAGCTATTTAGGTAAGTAGCTTAGAAAGAGATAAGCACGCTTCTTAAGAAGGAGACGTAAGAAGAGGTTAATTAGAATAATTACCCTAGTAGGCCTTTACTGCTTAAATAGGTATTTACGTATAAGATTAATAAGGATAGGTACTTTATTAGGTATAAGGCTAAGATAGTAGTATAAGAAGATCTCTAGGTAATTAACTTACTATAGTTAACTTACGCTGCTACGCTTATAGTAAGGTCCTTTAGGACAGTAATAGTAATTGCTGTAGAGTTTAACCTAGAGATCTAGCAGTATAACATAGTAAGAGCTTTCCTAAATACTAAGATTAATAAGGCTAGAGAACTAGTATTCTATAATCTCTCTAATAGTTTTAAGAAACCTAGAAAGATTATAGCGTTTAAACGAGTACTATACAGGCTACGCGATTTACTACTGCTCTAGTATAGAGAATTCTCTATAATACTTACTAAGCTTAGGCTTATAGCGTTTAAAGAAGAGCCTTATTTATTCTTTAACAAAGAGCAGCGTATCCTACTACTGTTCTACGTAGATAACGTCCTGCTCCTGTTTAATAAGCATAATAAGCTTAAGGCTAGTTAGCTAATTAAATTAATTAAGGAATACTATAAGCTGTAGGAGTAGAGAGCTATACACTAGTTTCTAGGAATTAGAGTAATTAAAAACTAAGTAGCGTAGATAATTACGCTTATTTATAACACTTATATTAAAAAGATTACTAAGAAATACAATCTTGCTAATATAAGTTAGTTTCCTAAGGTACCTCTCTTTTCTACTAAGCTTGTTAAGTATACTAGAGAAGCTTCTAAAAGGGAGGTAAAGACCTATTAAGAGCTTATTAGATCTGCCCTATACATAGCTATTATAATTAGACTAGACATAGCTTACGCTACCTTCTAGCTCTCCTAGTTCTTTATTAATCTAAGTAAAAAGCACTTAGTAGTAGTTAAGTAGACAATTAAGTACCTGTACTAGACGCGCTTTTAAGTAATTATCTATAGTAATTATTAAGGGCCTAAGCTCTCTATATATAGAGACGCGTTGTTTACTAATAATTCTAAGACTAGGTAATTATTATATAGGTATATAATAAGCTTGTTTAGTAGATTAATCTTGTAGAAAGTAGCCTAGTAACCTATAGTAACTACTTCTACTACTAAGGCTAAGCTAATTGCTATAGAGCATGTTGCTAAGGAATCTATAGCTATAAAACAATTGTTTTATAAGCTTACGCTCTCTCTAAATACTATTTAGAAAATCTTCTATAATAACTAGCAGATAATTAGGCTTGTAGTAAAGGCTAGTAAGAGGATTACAACGCGCTTACGATACGTTAATATCTAGAATATATAGTTATAGTAGGAGTATACTAGAGAATTATTTAAACTAGAGTACTTGCCTACTACTAATATGCTAGCTAAGAGGCTTATAAAATACCTAAGTAAGTAAAAGTTTTAGAAGTTTAGAGAGCTTCTAAGGCTTTAGAGCCTAGAGAAATAGATTACAGAATTAGTGTAAGAGAAGAGTAAGAAGGTAGAGATAGAGTTAATTCTAGGGGCGCAACTCCCTTTATAGCGCAGGTATAGTACTAGAGAGAGTATAAGCCTCTCTCCTCTAGGCCTAGTAATCTTAGTAATTATATAAAGGTAGATAACTCTACTAGAAGTATAGCGCGCTACTTACGTAGCGCGTTATTACCTTAGAAAGTACTAGAGCCTTTATCTAACGCGCCTAAAGCGCCTTCTATCTTAATATTACTTAGGAATAAATCTAATATTAGCTTGCGCACTACTATACGTAGAGAGTAAGCCTACTATAAATATATTACTACGCTAATTATAATTTATACTATAAAGATTAAACTTACTAAGATAGTAGCACTATCCTCTAGCTAGGTAACTAGCTACTTAGTATAGTAGCTAATATAAGCTAGTAGCAGCTTATACTAGTATCTAGAGGTATACTACTAGTAGTATATACTACGTAATATATTATAGTAAATACTATATAATTAGCTAGCTAGAGCTAACGTAATATACGTACTGTATAATATACTACAACACGCAGTATAATCTAGGTAAGAGGTACCTAGAGGCCTTCTCTTAGACCTCTTAGAAAGGGTTATAAGCTGCTTGCAAGTAGTAAGCTTAGTAGTAGTAGCCTTAGTAGTAGTAGCTTTAGTAATAGTAGTATTAGTAGTAGTAGCTTTAGTAGTAGTAGCAGTAGCAGCAGCAGCGTAGTAGTAGTAAAAGTAGAGAGTAAAAGAGAGTAAGAGAGAAAAAGTGTAGGAGGCGTAAAGGTAGGTAGTATAGGTAAGGGTAGTAGTAGTACGCATAGCAGAGCTATAGTATAAAGTATTATAAATTAAAGACTATATTACTAATTAGTATATAGTATAAATACCTAATCTTAAGATTGTTATAGGAGTTAAAGAAGAGCTTAGTACGTACGCAGGCTATTGTAATAATAGTAAAGAAGAGAAAGTTAGAAAGAGTAAGAGTTTTCTATATTAATAGCTTGTAAGCAAGTAAATAAAAGTAAATTGCGCCTTACTACTACTATAGTTACCTACTAGGTAAGCTTTCTATTAAGTAAATAGAAGAGCGCAGTAACAGGCGTTACTACACTTATTTCTATTTACCTAGAGAGTGTATTATAAGAGCAGAGTACCTAAAGAGAGCCTAGGACGCTCTGCTAAGAGTAAGGCTCCCTAAAGAGAACCTTAAAAGTAGGGCTCTCTAAAGAGAATATTAAGCTTAGCTCTTAGCTAGCTTAGGCTTAGATAAGAGTACAGTAGTCCCTTATTAGGAGTACGTTTATCTAATTTAGATTATCTTATTTATATATAGTCTAAGCTTTCGCTCGTCTTCCTCTAAGATAGTAATCCTCTAATTAATTACCTAAACCTACTATTTCTAGCTCGTGATCTCTCTAACAGTTATTATTAGTAAGTGTTTAGATAGTCTCTCTAAAGTAGGTTAATCCTTAGAATATACTATCTAGGAAGTCTTAGTAATTTAAGGGGGGGATTAGAGATATATAGCTAGGGAGGAAGTAGTTAGTAAAAATTACTAGCGTTTAAAGAAAGGTAAAATAAAAGTAGAATTATATATTCTCCTTATATAATTTATACTAGTTTTACGCTCTATATTTAGTTATTATTTATAAAAAAGATTTATTTCTCCTTTATAGCTATAATCTCTCTCTTAATACTTTTTAGTACTCGTGCAAAGTACAATTTATCCTATCTTTAGAAGTCTTCTTAAAAGTTATCTAAGGTAATCTTTCTTTTCTAGGAAAAGCTTATGTATATATACGCGATAACCTAACAGGTATTATACAATAGGTAGAAAAAGAACTAGAAGGGTCTACTTTTACTTAATTTACCTTCTTAATTATCTATAGCTTGCAGGGGTGTAGTTAGACTTTCTAAGAATTATCTAGAGATATAAGATATTTTTAATAAACTAAAGACTAGTATACAATAATAAATTTACTTAGCAAAAAGGTATTATACAATCTTTAGTTAAGAGGAGAACTTTGCTAATCTAAAGAGTGTAGAAAGTACACTCTAAGAGAAGAGACTAATTAATATTAGTTAATTAACAACTAGTAATTATTATAACAGTAGCTTTACTAAGTAAGTAGGTACGCTCTTCTTTACTAGTATTAGCAGGGAGTAGAGTAAGTATATAATCTTATACTAGAGCTAGTAGGGAGTACTATATTATAAAATAAAAGAATAATAAAGATAAGATATAAATCTATTCTTTAGCCTACCTCCTTTCTCTATGTAAGAAAGGAGGCTTCTTATAGAGAACTACTCTTGTCTATCTACCCTTATCTATCTACCCTTGTCTATCTAAACAATGCCTAGATTAGGGATACCTAAATTATTAGCTAATAAGCTTGTTTAACACTAAGAAACTATTCTATATAGTATACAGACACTAAGAGTATATTATTAATATACTATTAGACGTCTTCTATCTAAGCGTAAGTATAAGTATAATTATTTTTAATTATAGCCTTAATTAATATTAGTTAATTATTAAGAGTCTGTAGTAACGCTTACAGGTCTATATTATTAAGATTCCTAGCTACTATCTCTATAATCTCTTTATAGTAGTAGAAAGAGAAGTATTCTATATTATAGACTAGCCTTAGAGTAAAACTTTAATAAGCGTTAATATATTAAGAATACTTCTAAAAGAGACTAAGTCTATAATATAGCTTCTTTAGGATAAGTATCCCTCGCATGGCCGATTGCGCCCTGGCACGGGCCACCCTATTGTGTCCCAATAGGAGACTTTCTTCAACATATCTCACACGTGACGAACACTAAACCTCTGTGGCTGGTACGTGGCTGCTACAGTGCACTTAGTCTTAATTGGGACAGAAGAGGGTGGCCCGTGCCAGGGCGCAATCGGCCATGCGAGGGATACCTTTCTTACTAAGTAAGCATATTACGTAATCTTTAAGTGTATTACGTAATCTTTCTATTTACTCTCTTATAGCTAGGCGTAGCCTAAGCCCTAATATACGCTATACCTTGTAAATATAGGCTATCTTAACCTACAGGCTCGTCTTCTTTAGGATAGTTTGCTTTTGTTTCCTCCCAGTAGTGCGACTCTATCGCCGACAAGAACAATGTTGAGCCTGTGAGAGTATTTATTATCAGCACATTACTCCCTCCTAAAGCTATAATAGCGGCACTAACCTGCAATTGAACACGGCAAAGCCTCAAGCTTATCGCCGATTAAATCCTCGTCTCCAACACGATATATAGTCACCATTCTTCGTTTCGTAAAGTCCTGGCCAAGGACGGCAAAGTAGTGGTAGTCTACGTAGCGGTCTTCCGGGAGCTTCTTCATGAATGCAACTACATCCTCGACAGTCTTTCCATAGAATGGCGAGCGCCAATCCTCTCCAACTGGGGGTTTTGTTGCATCTTCGCCATCCCTTGGAGCATTTGACCAGACATCTGCAAGCCAGAAATGATATTCGCCGCTTCCGTTGTAGGCTTCTTCGAGTACATGACTGAGCTCCTGAATCAATTAGTACCTGATCTCTTTGAACGAGCCTCTACTTATTACGTCGTTAGACACGTCTGCGAGGACAAAAAGTGCGAAGTGGCCATCAGTCCACGCTGTGTTGACATCCTTAGGACCATCGTAGGGCATATTTACGCCAGAATAACTATGAAGAGAGCTGATATGAGGGGAGAAAAATTGGTGATTATGCTGTAGAAGGAGATTGTAGAGAGAAACAAGGCTGATTAATGACCCCTCATTGTATCAGGCATGCTATGACGTAACTTGCTGCATGTACCGTCAGCACAAACGCCTTTCGCCCCCCCCCCTTCTTCCTCCTCGTAAGCCTTTTTAGGGTCCAGTTCTGAAACTGGACCCCAAAGGGTTGTCTTACCTACTGCGGACAAATCTTCGAACAAGCTTGACTCCTATGCCAGTGAGATTCAATGGTGGACATTCAATTGATTATCACGCACCTGGACGCACCTAGCTATGCACTGCACTTCGAAAGTACGTACTTAATCCATGCACATAAATTAGCATCGGTAACCGGCCCTAAGCTTTAGAACTCAATGAAGGTATCCTAACTTCTATTAAGCCCCTGATGTCAGAGACACATTCCACGAAATAGAAGTAGAGATAGCAATCTTATTACTACTACATACAATAGAAATGCACCGATTACCTAAGTCTCTTAACTTATTGTAAGCACTGAAGCTACAAGGTAACAAATTAGATAAGGGTTGCCCGAAGACATGTATAGTCCCACTTCAATACTGCTATATTGCATGCGACCAACGCAGCGCTTCACTTGTAATCCGTCCCGCGAAAGCATGTGTAAACTGAAACAAGGGATTGTGGTGGCCTTGTTCGTCTGCCCTGCTTACTTCCTCAGTGCTTACATACGCCTTCTATGCCTCAAGGCTGCCGTTGATCCAGCGGCGGCGCAGCATATTACCTCCCTTTTTATGCCTCAATCTTGAGGTCCACGCGACAGGATACTGTGTTCATGTTCACATGGCCTCCTCATATTAGCTATTGAGTCTACAGAAATGGTACGGTCGTAACAGTAGTACCCGAGACATACGCCCAGCATCTATACGCAGTAGGCTTTAGTGAGGTTAGATGGCTCTGCTATGAAGTATAAAGCAATTTGATGCCTCTAAAAGCTTTTTCATCAAATCATTCTTTCGAACCTATACTACTTGCAAACATAATTCTGGCTAAGAGCATCTTCTCTCCTTCGTTGTGAAAATGAAGTTTTCATATTCTGCTTCTATTGTAGCTCTGCTCCTACAGCTCAGCCATTCCTTACCCCAGGATCTTCGAGGGACCCCTATCGCACGACCATTGCTACAGAAGCGTGTTGAAGATTGCGGAACCTGGCGAATGAAGTGCAAAAATGCCGCTGGAGCTTGTAACAACGCATGCTACTACATCAACTGCATCAACAACAAAAACAATAAGTTCGTCCATGAACTTTATCGTGATGCGTACAGAGAGGCTAACATGCTTCATCAATAAGATTCACTTGGGGATCAAGCCCGATCGACAACAGAGTCCATTCAGGCTGTACGACCACTGCATCGTCTCTGTGCAAGTCCCCTCCATTCAGTATGCGCTCATGGGACCAGTCCGGTGCTACCAAACCATTGGACTGCGACGAGTTCCCAATGAATGCTTTCAAGCAGCAAGCATACAAGGATGGAACCCACCGAAACTCATTACGGTGCATCAACAATGGAGAGAATAGAAGTAAGCGGCTTAAGCATTATGTCATAGTAGTAGATACTCACTTAGTGCAGGCGGTGGCTCTCAATTTGGTCAGTTCCAACGCGGTGAAGGCGACTGGTAAGTGATTCTATCATGATGATGTATAGGCTTTTCTGACCTCTTTGCCAGTAAGTGATTTAATCCTTCTTCTAGAAGAGCATATAGAACCGGTGAACCAATCTAGATGTAATCATCTTGAAACTGTACTGCTCGTGTAACACGTCTGCAATTCATCAATTGCCTTAAGAAATAGTATGGCGTGTACTGACCTACTTTCAACAGGGAAGCCAGATGGAAAATATAGAAAAGACCGAACCTGTACAGGCAAGATGGCTCCAGACGATACCTTCTCCGTAGGCTTTATCATTGACGGCGACGACGGCATCCCTAAAGCCGACCAAAAGAAGTGAGCTCATACCCGCATCCCTAGCCTCTTATTCTACACATACTGACCACACATCATAGGCTGATTCCCTACTGCCTTCCCAACCCAGAGTGCACAAACGACGGTTTCCAATTCCACATGTCTAAGCTCGACATCTCCAGCACAAAAAGCGGACGTTTGAGCAACCCTTACAACCAGTGAAAAGCATGGATGGACTCCACGTCCATGGAAATCCTCCATGGATAGATGGATTTGATGGAGGATTGCGGCTGAGTGTGATAACGCAGTACTAACTACTGTAGGACTAGCATAATCAACAGCGTAAAAGGATAATCAAACGCCTCTATCAGGATAGGTAGGGCACCTGTCACCTGATTTAGAAGGAGATCGGACGATTTTTCTACAACGCTGGTGTTGTTGTACAGAATTAAGGTTATTTAGCAATTTAGTGTTAAGGTTATACAGAATTAATTACTAACTACCTAAGTATACAAATAAGACGCCATGTCAATCAATCGTCACTGTTAAACAGTCTATCCAGGGTCTCTTAAAAGCTTAAAGCCTTTACACCTATCCTATCCTGTTTAAATTAGAGTTGTTGTTTGATTTCTGCGCCTAATTTAGCTAAAAGGGTGCCCCTTATCTTATCTCTGTAGTCTCCTAATCGTATAAGGCTAGAGGCTCCCTAGTTGTTAAGGCAGAGTAGGGCTTTAGAGGTTAATTTAAGTAGTCTATTACGTTAGGCTGTAATAGTATTACCTGCAACGCTAAAGACTCTCTCTAGCTTACTACTTATAGCTAAGATAGCGAGGATATTAATAGCTATTATTAATAGTGTAAGAAACTTCATGTGTACGTTAGTACGCCTCTAATAGAGTAAGGGCACTAGCTCTCTGTTAGTCTCTCTGTCTATCCTAAGGTACTCCGCGAACTCGTTATTAACTCTCTAGGGCTTGTTAAAGTTGTATATCTCTTAAAGAGCCTTGTTAAAGGCACTAACTCTGCGTTTCTTTATAGGACGCTTATTGCTAGAGGTATCCTGTAGCGTTAATGTCTCTTAAGATAAGGGCGTAATAGGCACAGCTTCTCTACCTCTGTACTTATCTTGCTAGAGTTAACGTACAAGCTAAACGCTAGCTTTTAAACGTTAAGTACTCTACTCTCTATCTAAGTAGGATTATTTAAGTTGCAGGTCTAATAGGACGGCTGCCGCGTATATAGGCGTCTTCTTAAGGGCGTTATAGTACTCCTTACACTTCTGTAATCTCTATTTAATAGAGACCTATAGAGGTGCGTCTTTTAGAGAATCCTTGTACTTAACCTGTAGGTTCTCTATGTTCTTTAAGATAATCTTTAGCGTAGGATAAACCTAAGCAATACCTAAGACAGAGTTCTTATTTAGACGGCCTTCTAGCCTCTTAGTGGCGTCTTTAATTAGTTCAAGGATTTAAACTAGCTCCTTTAACATAGCCTAGTTGTCTAATTCTATCCTGTTTTAGAAGATAATGCGGGTAATTAAGTCCTTAGGCTTCTCTGTAATAGGTTTCTTTTTAGTCTTATTAACAAGCTTAGTGTACTAGAGAGACTCTAGGTCTATAAAGTAGTCTAAGGTGTTGTAGAGTTAGATTGCGCGCACGATCATGTCCTAGGTAGAGTTCTATCTACTAACTGTTAGTTATAATGTTTACCCTAGGTACTGCTAATATACCGTGGCAACGTCGCAGGCTGCGGCGTGCTAAGTTAGCAGAGACTAAGCGAGTTCTTAGAGGTCTCGTATAAGATAACTAAGGAGAACGAGTAACTATCTTATCTTATCCTATACACAACTTAATAAATTAATATCACGATTATTCTGTCTAGTTTTAATAATTATAGTGTGATTCTTGTTTGTCCTAAGCCTAACGGCACAAAATGGCGAAGTCTAACAGCCCTAAACCTACAACCTACAGAGAATATAGGATAGAAGGAGGCTAAAAGTAGCAGTACAAGTATAGGTTAATAATGTAGTACGCTAAGAAATGTAGAGCAATACTTTCCTAGAGAGGGACTTACTATAACACTAAACGAAAAAGTGTATATAAAACAAACTGTACACGAGCGATAGCAATTACATTTCCTAGAGAGAGACTTATTACATTTCCTAGAGAGGGACTTATTACATTTCCTAGAGAGGGACTTA